>JAKVIS010006035.1:0-11304 GCA_033119425.1 Bufotes viridis
AAATTAGTCGCAAATGCTCTATTTTGGGACTTTTTGATGCCAGAATTCTGGAGTGAAGGTATGATAAATCATGGCCTTTGGGGTCAGAAATACGCCTAATGCTCACGCCAGGTCTAAAAAAATGGGCGTGGTGTGGGCGGGCAGATGCTGGTAGGCCCGTCTCATTTACCATTTTCCACATCTGTTTTAGGCGTAGAAAATGGTCTAAATGTAAGACAGCTCAGAAGCTGCCAGCGCCTCTTCATAACTCTGGCGGATCCACTGCCAGGTATAGGGCTTATAAAGACCGGCTTCTAAAATGTGACCCTTTAATTTTATATTTGTTGACTACAGACCCTAACCAACGGAGGAGCTTCCTTTTATGAGTCTCCTTACTGGAGAGTAATGCCATGCTGTGTCATCTACAGCCGGCAGTACAGACACCATCGCTCAGTGTCAGTCCCATAGGGACTTTTATTTTTATAGTGAAATCATCTGTGAGATCAGATGTAGAGATCCCGCTGACTTATTATTTACATTATACTGGATATTTTGCTTGTACATGGGGAGTGTTGCTGACTTGCAGAATCAACAAGTGCTTGTAATATAATACTTAATAATGGATGTATGGATTGACCAGGATCGTGTTCGTTTTTATTCAGTGACCAGAAAACTATACCTTCAGTACCCCAATGGCCATTGTCTTTTGGACCTGTCTCTGAGACAGACATCCAGGTCAGGGATTTGGGAGTGGTCTTGGACTCCAGATTAACCCTGGCTCCTCAGATAAATCAGGTGGTCAGTACCTGTCACTACCAGCTAAAAATCCTGGAGGAGGATCCTAAAATATATTGAATCCCCTCTCAGGAAAGCCCTGGTGGGAGCAGCGATCAACAGTCGGCTGGACTATTGTAGTGCCTTGTACATGGGACTCCCTAAGAAGAACTTGCATAAACTTCAACTTGTGCAGAATGCCGCAGCAAGACTACTAACGGGTGTTACTCGCCGAGAGCATATCACTCCCTCTCTTAAAGCCTCAGACTGGCTCCCCGTCCAACAACGGGTTATGTTCAAGACTGGATGTTTTATGCATAGGGTGTTCCATGATGTGGGGCCCTTGTACCTGCGACGTAAATTCACCAAGTACGCCCCGTTGAGGACATTGAGGTCTAGTAACTCTGCAAATCTCAATATTCCGCAAGTTAATAAGATTAGACGTGGGAGATTTTTAAAAGCATTGTAACATCTAATTGTGAGAGGTACACACCTTATAGGAATAAAAGGCTAAGAAACAATAAGAAACCAATGTGGATAAATAGAACCATAAAGATAGCAATAAATGACAAAAAGAAAGCATATAAATCACTAAAACAGGAGGGAAGCCAGGAAGCACTGATAAACTATAAGGAAAAAAATAGAACATGTAAAAAACTAATAAAATTTGCCAAACTAGAGACCGAGAGATTAATTGCCAAAGAGAGTAAAACTAACCCTAAAATGTTCTTCAATTATATAAATAGTAAAAAATATAAATCTGAATGAGTCGGCCCTCTACATGCAATGAGGGGGGTGTTGCAGAGAGCGATGAGGATAAAGCAAAGCTATTAAATATTTTTTTCTCCACTGTATTCACTGAGGAAAATAAACTGTCAGATGAAATGCTGAATGTAAAAGTAAATTCCCCATTAAAAGTGCCCTGTCTGACCCAGGAAGAAGTACAACAGCGACTTAAAAAGATTAAAACAGACAAATCGGCGAGACCAGATAACATACACCCCCGTATCCTAGGAGAATTAAGTGATGTCATAGCCAGACCTTTATTTCTTATATTTACGGACTCTGTACTGACAGGGAATGTTCCACAGGATTGGCACATAGCAAATGTGGTGCCAATATTCAAAAAGGGTCCAAAAACAGAGCCTGGAAATTATAGGCCGGCAAGTTTAACATCCGTCGTGGGTAAATTATTTTAAGGGTTTCTAAGAGATGCTATGTTGGAGTATCAAATAACGCCATATCAGCATGGCTTCATGAGGGATCGGTCATGCCAAACGAATTTAATCAGCTTCTACGAGGAGGTAAGTTCTAGACTTGACAGCTTCGAATCAATGGATGTCGTATATCTGGACTTCTCCAAAGCATTTGACACTGTACCTCATAAAAGGTTAGTATATAAAATGAGAATGCTCGGACTGGGAGAAAATGTCTGTATGTGGGTAGGTAACTGGCTGAGTGACAGAAAACAGAGGGTGGTTATTAATGGTACACACTCAGATTGGGTCACTGTCACTAGTGGGGTACCTTAGGGGTCAGTATTGGGCCCTATTCTCTTTAATATATTTATTAAAGGTGTTTTCCAAGACTTAAATACTGATCAGTATCTAATCAGTGTGGGTCCGACCCCCGGGAACCCTGCCGATAAGCTGTTTGAGAAGGCAATGGCGTACACAGAAGCACCGCGGGCTTCTCTCAGCTTTCCCTAGGCCAAGTGACAACATGTTCATTGGTCACACGACATAGGTGCAGCTCAGACCCAGGGTTATTCACTTCAGGAAAAAAGATGACTAAAGGGTGATCTAATTACTATGTATAAATATATCAGGGGTCAGTACAGAGATCTGTCCCATCATCTATTTATCCCCAGGACTGTGACGAGAGGGACATCCTCTGCGGTCTGGAGGAAAGAAGGTTTCGTACACAAACATAGAAGAGGATTCTTCACAGTAAGAGCAGTGAGACTATGGAGCTCTCTGCCTGAGGAGGTGGTGATGGTGAGTACAATAAAGGAATTCAAGAGGGGCCTGGATGTATTTCTGAGTGTAATAATATTTCAGGCTACAGCTACTAGAGAGGGTCGCTGATCCAGGGAGTTATTCTGATTGCCTGATTGGAGTCGGGAAGGAATTTTTTCCCTTAGGTGGGGAAAATTGGCTTCGCCTCACAGGGTTTTTGCCTTCCTCTGGATCAACTTGTAGGAAACAGGCCGAACTGGATGGACAAATGTATTTTTTCGGTCTTATATACTGTGTTACTATGTTACTAGGTAGATCTTTTTCGGCCCAAGGGGCAAGATTTTGGAACCATCTACCTCTGGCACTGAAAAGGAACACCAATCTTTTCTCATTTCGACATGCACTGAAAACCCTACTTTTCAAACAGGCGTTTGATCTTCCTATGTAACACTAGGTTTGGTTTACACAAATATGGGGGCTTTTCCAGGTTTGGTCCGTGTTTTCACACTTGGTATTGTTTTCCTTTTGAAAGACATCTTCATCACGCTTATTAATTTGCACCTCACATTTCTACACCCAGCTCGAACCTCTGGGACCCTATTTTTCTTCTCCCTTTCTCAATTCTCCATTTGGCGGTGATATGGGCCTTGTGGCCTATGGTCAAGTGTTATGCCTTTTTTTCTGCCAGCTAAGAGCGTCGAGGCCCTATGGGTAAGACTACGTGTATATAAGATTATACATCATCATCAAAAAGCTACATTTTTGTACATCTCCATCTCCAGTTTTGGAAATTCTTCCTCTACAAAGTCTACAAAGTTATTTGATTTTTAGTTTGATGTTGATTTTTAAATCAGACAGGAAATCCATGATTGTTTGGCCCCGCCATGGTCCCAAGATCCAATTAAAACGATCAGGTGTCCCTCTAGCCATGTGCAATTATTTATACAAAGGTAAAGCTGTAGAAGTGATTTCCATATCGCAGAAGGTGACGCTAAGAAGGGACCACAGTCCAGGTTTATCTGTGCTCCTAAGAAACAAAGTGGTTCCGCACCTGATTCTTTTTAATAAAAACTTCCATTATTTCGGCACTTGAGGGTACAGACACGTCACATTACAAGCAAAGCCAGCGTTTCGGACTATCTTGTCCTTAGTCGTAACTAAGGACAAGCTAGTCGTTACGACTAAGGAGAAGATAGTCCGAAACGCGTAAACTTTTGCTTGTAATGTGAACGTGTCTGTACCCTCAAGTGCCGAAATAAAGGAAGTTTTTATTGCAAAAGAATCAGGTGCTGGAACCACTTTGTTTCTCTGAATCTACAAGCGCCTAGCTTCAAGTTCCGGGACATCGGGGGTATGGCAATGCTGCTCAGGTGAGCTGGACACATTTATGTGCTTTGAAGTTATCTGTGCTCCTGGCCGGACGCTGTACAAGGAACAGAAACAATTCAAATGCATGGAGAAACGCAATCTCTTGCCATCATAAACTGTAATTGGACACAGCAGAGCATGATCCAAACATTGATTATAAAGAACTAGCACTGTATTGCTATGGAACATGACAGTGAAGTGGGCTACCCTCAGCAGCAGTGACAAACGTCCAAATGGACCCTTACCCTCTGTTACTTATGAGAGGCAATCGGTGGATTGTGTATATAATCCATAATGATAATGTTTCCGGGAGTACAATATTGATGAGCTATCTTCAGGACATGTCATCAATATCTTTTCGATGAGAGGTCCGACTCCCAGCACCCTTGCTGATCAGCTGTTCAAACAGGCTGCAGTGCTCCATTATATTCATTGGTCTTATGGCCTATGTACAGCTCAGTCCCAAGTGAATGGGCTTAAGCTGCAATACCAAGCACAGCCACCATGCAATTTACAGCGCTGTGCTTGGTACGCAGTGAGGAGGCTGCAGTGCCCAAATAGCTGATCGTTGGGGGTGCCAGGGGCCGCACCCCCCACTATTTTTAGAATAGGTCATCAATATTGTACTCCCGGTAAACCCCTTTAATTACTAAGTTTTTAGAAGTCACCACAGAGAACTGAAGCCTGTATAAAAGCACTCAGCATGTACCCCTCTTTGCAGTAATGGTGTTCCATAAATATACATATCCCAGATTGAAATGCTGTTTACTTTCCAAAGCTGAATTTACAGACACTGGTGTAAAGTAGAACGTCTTAGTTGCCCATAGCAACCAATCAGATTCCACCTTTCATTTTTCCCAACTCCTTTGGAAAATAAAAGGTGGAATCTGATTGGTTGCTATGGGCAACTAAGCCAGTTCTACTTTACTCCAGTTTGATAAATCTCCCCCATAGTTCTCCTTTACTTTGCATAGTAGAGAGCAGACATCCCAACCTGCGAAAACTCATTTCAGGGAGGTTTTCTTTTTCACGAACTTTTTATTACATTCATCAGCCCCCCAGTGCCTCTCCATCAGCCCTCCAGTGCCTCTCCATTTCCGGGATATATTGTTTTACATGTGGGCGTCAGGGAGACTCCCTGAACGTCCGGGAGACTTGAGATCCCTGAGAGAGTCTCATATCTAGTCTTTCTTTCTGGGCTAAATCAATATTTACCGATTATCATCTTGAAAATTGACATCCAATGTATGGAAGTTTTTTCGGCAGATCAATACATTACGGCCTATTTATACTGTACATTTTACATATATAAGGGAGTACTAGCATGCCGCTGGGCTTTACTAGAAATGCTTTCAGAGATGCATGCTTATTACTAAGATAGATAAAGAGAATATAACTCTATTCAGCGACGGTGTGTGATGTTCTGATTCCACATCGGAGTCTCCTGGTTGTTTCATTAGCCATACCCATTGTAATCAGGAAAGTGAGGAAAGGTTTATTCAAAAGGAAAATCCACAACAGTCTGTACCGATCATCTTCCAGTGAAATGGGTATTATCTGGCTACGTTCATGGATGAAATAAGGTCAGAAATGTAGATTTAAGGTTTGTGTGTCTTATTTTTGCATGAAGATCTGATAACTCTGGCTGCAAGAGGTTGAAGGGCTCTGTGGTTTTCTAATATGAAGCTGGGATCTTCATTCTCTGAACTGCAGAGTAAACCCCGAAAATGGTGAAGCTGGTGAAAAGAGAAGGAGTTTATTACACGTACGGAGCATTGATGTTTCCTTGTTTTGTTCTCCAGCTATATTTTGCTTGCAGGGATTTTCCACTTTTTACTGCAGCTTCGTTTTACACAGTGGACAAAGCCTTCTGCTTCTGGTTTCATCCACTGTTTTGTTTCCAGCTGGCTGCCGAAAACAGCTGATTGTGGGGGTGCCGGATGTTGGACCCCCACTGATCTGATGTTGATGATAATGACCTAACTTAAAGGGGCTGTGTCACTTCAACAAGTGGCATTTATCATGTAGAGGAAGTTAATACAAGGCACTTACTAATGTATTGTGATTGTCCATATTGCTTCCTTTTCTGGCTGGATTTATTTTAACATCATATTATACCCTGCTTGTTTCCATGGTTACGACCACCCTGCTATCCAGATGGTCATCCATATACACTATAAGAAAAAACGCTGGCCACTCAAGCACGACCACCAATGATGGATTGCAGGGTGGTCTGTAACCATGGAAACAAGCAATATGGATAATAACAGAACATTAGTAGGGGCTTGTATTAAATTCCTCTACATAATAAATGCTATTTGCTGAAGTGACAAAACAACTTTAAGGATAAGACATCAATATCTAAAGGATGGAAAACTCTTTAAATACATTAATTTTATCTCAATCTCCTTCTCAATCTATTAAAATTTAGACTAGTCTCTGACTGAGAGGTAGCAACAACCTCCCCACTCTGAAGATAACTTAATATACTTATTTACTATAGGACACTCCCAGGTTTTAGACAGCTAGAAATTGGAAAACATATTTCATACTAGTTTACATTGAATAACATGTAAGGCCCAGTTCACCATCAGTTATTTGGTCAGTGAATACCATCAGTGATTGTGAGCCAAAACCAGTAGTGAAACCTACTCAGAGATCAGGTGTAATGGAAATATCTGCTCCTGTTCTGTGTTTTTCCCATTACCTGGTTTTGGCTCACAATATCTGGTGGAAATAACTGACCAAATAACTGAATTCTCCATATGTGACAATCAGAGAGCAAATATGCTCTTGAATTGATGGTGAGGGGTTGATAACGTTCACAGAAATCCATACTACTTCTTCCCTGGGGTTATGTATAGTTACAGAGAGAGAAGCAGATCTTTGCCTGTTCTCCTCTCCCTGCAGACCCTAACTCGATCTGTTCTATCTCAGGCCATATGTCAGCTAGAGTTGGGAGCCAGGTTTTACAGCTAAGAAATTACCTTTAAAACAAGGCTTGGATTGAAGTATTAACCACTGTATAGCTGGAGATATAGGGGTAGATTGATCACACTTGTGTAAAGGAAAACTGGCTTAGTTGCCCATAACAAGCATTCAGATTCAACCTTTGATTTTTCAAAGATCTCTGGACAATGAAAGGTGAAATATGATTGGTTGCTATGGGCAGCTAGGCCAGCTTTCCATTACACCAGTTTGATAACTCTCCTCCATAGCTTTTGGAAACTAGATCAGGAGTAACCTGGTCTCTAATAGTTCTATCTCCAGCTGTTTCATGGCTTAGATTCTTAGCTTTAAAAACAAGACCTGGCTCACATCCTGAGATAGAGATGATTTTTTTTTTTTTGCTAAAAAGGGTCTTATAGTCTGAAACCTGATAACTCTGATGTGTCATATGATCTTGTTCTTTCTCCACTTGTTCTTTTTGTTTATTTTATACTGCCCCCTGCTCTGTGCCCATATAATGGAATATTAACCCCTCCTGTACTTGACATGTACATGAAAGACAGCAGCAGTCCAGTGGTAAGAATCTGCCACTGCCCCACAACAGTCTGGGAGAGACATGCAAAGGGTCTAGGTGTTACATGCGAATTACAAAGTAAATAATATTGAGTTTCTATTACACACCTGATCTGAGCTGATAGGTATGGCCTCCTGGAGGATAATCCATGTCACACATTCTAGGTAAGGACTTGTTGTTAGGGACCCCTGATACGTCCAGTAGTTTCGGTCATTTGGCAGCAAACTTGAAAGGTTGAATTGTGTGAATGGACATTCTTTGTCCTGGGAAATATATAATATGTGGTTATTAAAACGTTTACATCATATAAGTATATATGATTAGATATGCTCGAAGAAGTAGAGAAACAGACATATGTTGAGAGTTTGGTCATACTTTTCAGTATCCATTTTTTTGTTTAGATATAAATGATACTATCTGTAAACCATTGACTTAAATGGGTTGTCCCATTTCCTATATTTATTGATGACCTATCCTCGGGACATCAATATCAGATTGGTTGTCTGACTCCCGGCCTCCCCGCTGATCAGCTGTTTGACGAGCGCACCGCCTTCTTTTCACTGTTTACCGGCTCATAGTCAACATCGCAGCTGTGCTTTTCAGAACAAGTAAATGGTAGGCATATTCAACCATAAAATCATAGGTTTGCATCCCTTTTGAGTTTTGACCGTTGTTGTAGAAATTTCCTTGTGTCCGACGCACGTATCCAAGCTGCGCTAAACGTGCACTAAAATACGCCAGACACAATTTCTCCTGTGCTTACAAGCATGTGTATCGAGCTCTTTTGTGTAAGGAAAGGCCACACTCCTCCAGAGTCAGACAAGATGTTTCATGGTAGCGATCTGGTGAGTCCTCCTCCCTCGCCCAGACTCTTTTTCTTTATTTAAACAATAGGAAGGGGCAGGACCAACACCTGACCACTTCCTTCATGTACAGTACAATCATACAGGAAGTGATGACACACAGGAAGTAACCACCACATGTCTCCAATTACCACTGGAGTGAACCTTAGTTCACTAGGATTCTCATGTGTGCTTATGTACAGGAATTGCGCCATTACCTCCAGCGGTTGATCATTCACACTGGAAACAATAAACGTACGTTCCTTTCGTATATTGTTCTCCTAATAAATGCATCCACGCCAAGCCAATAAATCCGCTCTTTGGGCGGGGGCCCTAGCTGGCGCACAAACACTTCCCAAGAAAACATTGCTCTGCAGCGCATCAGTCTCCCCCGGCCTACAGCGCAGTGCATAGCACATAGACTGTTTGCCAGAGGAGACCTCTGCGCCCTGAAGCTGATTGTTCTCTACATCCACAGTAAGATACCCACTCCAATGGTTTACACACTGAGAGACATGATGACAATACATGACATATTAAAAACACATCCTAATAAAATTTCCACAACAACCATATATTAAAACAAGGTAAATAAAACATATACATATTCGGCTCTAATATAGTGCTAACAGACCTATTTCCTATAAAAAAAAAGTTATTGCTAAACAAAATTGTGATGGATAATAAAAAAAAAACAAGTAACTTTAGTGAGAAGTAATGTGTCAAACATAAAGCAGATTACCGTAGCTGGTAGGATTCCCTGTGGTTTCTGCAGTTCTGTCAGCATGCTATACCCTGCTATATACAGAAATCTATCATCTGCCAATGTACCGCAGGCAGAAGATATATACTCAAGTATCACGTCACATCTCCTTCACTTCCCACCTCTCAGTTTTTACTGTGACCCCCATCTTTAATCCAGGGCCAGATAACATTTGGAGGCAAAAAGTATCAAAGTCCCATGTCTTATTGTTGCAGATGGGGGGAGCTGGGGCTAGCATCTAAGCAGATTTTTCCTCTACACCAAAATGCTTCAGAAGAACTTCAGGCGTACAGACCAATAAAATCTGCATCATGTCAGAACCTGGTGATGATTTTTGTATGTATTACTTTCTTCTTGAGATTTATTTTGCTCATAGACTTAATATACCTTGGGCTAGGTTCACATCTGCAGTGGAAGTTGCGGATGCAGCCTCAGTCGGAGAGTCCATGAAAAATACTGGACAAAAAAAAACACTTCATGGGATCCAGCGGGTGCCCTGCGTATACAGGAGCTAGTTGGTACATATGCTGCAACCAGCCCAAGAAGAGCGGAGCGGAGGATGGGAGTGGTAGTGGCTCTGCATGTAATTGTCAATCACAGTGGCAATCCTCACACCAATGCTTCCTAGGTCTAGGCCAATAAAAGGAGGGTGCACCCTTTCTTCCCTTGTGTTGGGGCTCCTGCCTGATGGTAGTTGGGGTGCCGTTGGTGTTGTGAGTTTGTTGCGGGTGCACGGCAGGAGATGAAGGGGTGCAATGGCCAACGTATGGTACAGGAGTCAGTAACCAGGTCAGGAGAGTTGTAGTACATCTAACGGTAATCCAAATAGCTTCCTGGTTGACCCCAATGCTTGGCTATGCAGATTCTAGACCTTCTTGGCCCTTTACTTAATCTCTCTTGTAGAAATGGTAAGGTGATAATCCTCAGAGAAGGTGATTCTCTGTAACTTTGGTCGAGTCCTGTGAGGAGTGGTGCACATACGGTATAGCAGATTCTTCTTCTGCTAACACACTGGACTGACTAGACTAACTAAGACAGTGATGGTGAACCTTTTAGAGGCCGAGTGCCCAAACTGCAACCCAAAACCCACTTATTTATCGCAAAGTGCCAACACGGCAATTTAACCTGAATACTACAGTCCCATATTGTATCTCTTCCATGTACTTTATTATTTAGCTATAATAGCCTGCCTACATTCAATGCGCTGCCTGTGCTGTTCATAGTGCGCAAGGTGCTGATGAATGGCAGGAAAAGCCAAAGGCATATTGGTACACCATAGACTTTTTCCACAGTCCGGGTGCCCACATAGAGGGCTCTGAGTGCTGCCTCTGGCACCCGTGCCATGGGTTCGCCATCACTGAACTAAGCTAAGGGCAGATCCAGGATCCAGCGGCTAAGGCAGGGTAGTTAACCCCATCTCATCCATACCACAGCTATGCTGGGTACATTACAAGGTATAAGATAAAATAATACTAAGTAACATTAAACGGCATTACAGAACAAAACAATTTGCAAGTATCCAGCTCTGGGGTACTACACATACCTTTGTTTTTACCTGGTCCAGATTATCAATTATATTTTGAATTGCTGGATTCGGCTCTCCAATCTGTTTAAAAAAATAAAAAAAAACACGATAAATTTAATTTATTATTCTTAGATAATATTTTTTATTCAAAACAATCTGACCGATAAGACAACCTAACCTATGATTTACAATTCAACAGTGTAGCTTATCAATTGTTCTGTTTGAGTAAACCTGAGGTCATTAAAGGGATATTATCACCTTACTAGACATTAAGCCTGTTACAATAACGGGCGCTAGAACATTAGTGCATAAACATTAGTAGGAACAGTCTATATTAAATGGCACTGGCACTGACTGGTGGCTGAGAATGGTGGCTGTGGCTGGTGGCCGAGACTGTTGGCACTGTGACTGATGGTTGGTGTCACTGACTGATGGCTGAGACTGTTGGCACTGTGACTGGTGGTTGGTGTCACTGACTGGTGGCTGAGACTGTTGGCACTGTGACTGGTGGTTGGTGTCACTGACTGGTGGCTGAGACTGCTGGCACTGTGACTGGTGGTTGGTGTCACTGG
>JAKVIS010006036.1:0-11072 GCA_033119425.1 Bufotes viridis
CATATCAACCACCACCGGAGAAGGCCACTCTCAGTTATTTCATCCTCACCCAGACAGAGAGAGAGGTCCCACAACAAGGAATCATGCGTCATATCAACCACCACCGGAGAATTCCACTCTCAGTTATTTCGGCCCAGCACCCAGACAGAGGAGAGAGGTCCAACAGCAAGAAATCATGCGTCAAATCAACCACCACCGGAGAAGGCCACTCTCAGTTATTTTGGCCCAGCACCCAGACAGAGGAGAGAGGCCCCACAGCAAGGAATACGGCGTCATATCACCCACCACTGGAGAAGGCCACTCTCAGTTATTTGGCCCAGCACCCAGACAGAGGAGAGAGGTCCCACAGCAAGGAATCATGCGTCATATCACCCACCACTGGAGAAGGCCACTCTCAGTTATTTCGGCCCCACCACCCAGACAGAGGGAGAGGTCCACAGCAAGGAATCATGCGTCATATCAACTACCACCGGAGAAGGCCACTCTCAGTTATTTCGGCCCCACCACCCAGAGGAGAGGGTCCCACAGCAAGGAATCATGCGTCATATCAACCACCACCGGAGAAGACCACTCTCAGTTATTTCGGCCCCACCACCCAGACAGAGGAGAGAGGTCCCACAGCAAGGAATCATGCGTCATATCAACCACCACCGGAGAATTCCACTCTCAGTTATTTCGGCCCAGCACCCAGACAGAGGAGAGAGGTCCAACAGCAGAAATCATGCTTCAAATCAACCACCACCGGAGAAGGCCACTCTCAGTTATTTCGACCCAGCACCCAGACAGAGGAGAGAGGTCCCACAGCAATGAACCATGCGTCATATCAACCACCACCGGAGAAGGCCACTCTCAGTTATTTCGGCCCAGCACCCAGACAGAGGAGAGAGGTCCCACAGCAAGGAATCATGCGTCATATCAACCACCACCGGAGAAGGCCACTCTCAGTTATTTCGGCCCAGCACCCAGACAGAGGAGAGAGGTCCCACAGCAAGTAATCATGTGTCATATCAACCACCACCGGAGAAGGCCACTCTCAGTTATTTCGGCCCATCACCCAGACAGAGGAGAGAGGTCCCACAGCAAGGAATCATGCGTCATATCAACCACCACCGGAGAAGGCCACTCTCAGTTATTTATCAGCACTCCAGACAGAGAGAGAGGTCCCACAGCAAGGAATCCTGCCTCATATCAACCACCACCGGAGAAGGCCACTCTCAGTTATTTAGGCCCCACCACCCAGACAGAGGAGAGGTTCATTCAACTTTGGGTTGCACTGCAAGATCATGGTAAAGTTAAAAAATGAGGATTCAATAAAGAAGTGCCCGGAGTACAAGAATACATGGTTGAGGTGGAGGCAGTTATAAATGTCTATTCTGCACAAGGGAGGCACAGATCCTGTGGGATCCATGTCTGGTTCATTTTTATGAACGTCACCTTGTCCACGTCGGCGGCGGACAGGCGGCTGCGTTTGTCAGTAATGACTCCCCCTGCCTTGCAGAATATACGTTCAGACAAAGCGTTGGCCGCCGGGCAGGCCAGCACTTCAAGGCATAAAATGCTAACTCTGGCCACGTGGACAATTTGGAGACCCAGAAGTTGAATGGGGACGAATGATCAGTCAGTACGTGGAGGGGTGTGCAGACGTGCTGTTCAACAATGTTTGTGAAATGCTGCCTCCTGCTAGCACATTCCGTATCAGGTGGTGGTGCAGTTTGCTGTGGCGTGGAGACAAAACTTTTCCACATTTCTGCCATGCTAACCCTGCCCTCAGAGGAGCTGGCCGTGACACAGATGCGTTGGCGACCTCTTGCTCCTCCTCTGCCTTCGCCTTGGGCTTTCACCTGTTCCCCTGTGATATTTGGGAATGCTCTCAAGAGCGCCTCTACCAGCGTGCACTTGTACTCGCGCATCTTCCTATCACGCTCCAGTGCAGGAAGTAAGGTGGGCACATTGTCTTTGTACCGGGGATCCAGCAGGGTGGCAGCCCAGTAGTCCGCACACGTTAAAATGTGGGCAACTCTGCTGTCGTTGTGCAGGCACAGCAGCATGTAGTCGCTCATGTGTGCCAGGCTCCCCAGAGGTAAGGACAAGCTGTCCTCTGAGGGAGGCGTATCCTCATCGTCCTCCGTATCCCCCCAGCCACGCACCAGTGATAGGACTGAGCTGTGATGGGCCTGAGCTGTGTCGGGTGCCACCCCGCTGTGAACCTGCTTCATCCTCATCCTCCTCCACCTCCTCCTCATCCTCCTCGTCCTCCAGTAGTGGGCCCTGGCTGACCACATTTGTACCTGGCCTCTGCTGTTGCAAAAAACCTCAATCTGAGCCACTTCTAACAGACTGGCCTGAAAGTGCTAAAAATGACCCCTCATCCTCCTCCTACTCCTCCTGGGCCACCTCCTCTTCCATCATCGCCCTAAGCATTTTCTCAAGGAGTCATAGAAGTGGTATTGTAACGCTGATAATGGTGTCATCCCCACTGGCCATGTTGGTGGAGTACTCGAAACAGCGCAACAGGGCACACAGGTCTTGCATGGAGGCCCAATCATTGGTGGTGAAGTGGTGCTGTTCCGCAGTGCGACTGACGCGCGCGTGCTGCAGCTGAAACTCCACTATGGCCTGCTGCTGCTCGCACAGTCTCTCCAGCATGTGCAAGGTGGAGTTCCACCTGGTGGGCACGCTCACATATGAGGCGGTGAGCTGGAAGGCTGAAGTTCCGCTGTAGCGCAGACAGGCGAGCAGCGGAAGGATGTGAACGCCGGAAGCGCGCACAGACGGCCCTCACTTTATGCAGCAGCTCAGACATGTCGGGGTAGTTGTGAATGAACTTCTGCACCACCAAATTCAGCACATGCGCCAGGCAAGGGATGTGCATCAAACCGGCTAGTACCATAGCTGCGACGAGATTTCGCCCTTTATCGCACACCACCAGGCCGGGCTTGAGGCCCACCGGCAGAAACCACTCGTCAGTCTGTTGTTCAATACCCCGCCACAACTCTTGCGCGGTGTGGGGCCTGTCCCCCAAACATATGAGTTTCAGAATGGCCTGCTGACGTTTACCCCGGGCTGTGCTGAAGTTGGTGGTGAAGGTGTGTGGCTGACTGGATGAGCTGGTGGAAGCAGAGGAGGAGGAAGCCGAGTAGGAGGAGGAGGCTACAGGAGGCAAAGAATGATGCCCTGCGATCCTTGGCAGCGGAAGAACGTGTGCCAAGGAACTCTCCGCCTGAGGCTCAGCCGCCACTACATTTACCCAGTGTGCAGTTAGGGAGATATAGCGTCCCTGGCCGTGCTTACTGGTCCACGTATCTGTGGTTAGGTGGACCTTGCCACAGATGGCGTTGCGCAGTGCACACTTGATTTTATCGGATACTTGGTTGTGCAGGGAAGGCACGTCTGTCTTAGAGAAGTAGTGGCGGCTGGGAACAACATACGGTGGGACAGCCATGGACATCAGCTGTTTGAAGCTGTCTGTGTTCACTAGCCGGAATGACAGCATTTCAAAGGCCAGTAGTTTAGAAATGCTGGCATTCAGGCCCAGGGCTCGAGGGTGGCTAGGTGGGAATTTACGCTTTCTCTCCAAGGTTTGTGAGATGGAGAGCTGAACGCTGCCGTGTGACATGGTGGAGATGCTTGGTGACGCAGGTGGTGGTGTCAGTAGCACATCCTCTGTTTGGTGGGCGGCAGGTTCCAACGTTCCTCACGAGGCGGAGGAAAAGGCTGAGGCAGCAGCAGAAGAGGGAGCAGGGGAGCCAGAGTGAGTTCCTTGCTTTTAAGGTGTTTACTCCACTGCAGTTCATGCTTTGCATGTAGATGCCTGGTCATGCAGGTTGTGCTAAGGTTCAGAACGTTAATGCCTCGCTTCAGGATCTGATGGCACAGCGTGCAAACCACTCGGGTCTTGTCATCAGCACATTGTTTAAAGAAGTGCCATGCCAGGGAACTCCTTGAAGCTGCCTTTCGGGTGCTCGGGTCCCTGGTGGCGGTGGCCAGTAGCAGGCGAAATCTCTTGGCGGTGGCTTGACTGCTTTTGCCCCTGCTCCCTCTTTGCTACGCTGTTGGCCTCGGTCTCACCACTGCCTCTTCCTCTGAACTATGAAAGTCAGTGGCACGACCTTCATTCCATGTGGGGTCTAGGACCTCATCGTCCCCTGCATCGTCTTCCACACAGTCTTCCTCCCTGACCTCCTGTTCGGTCTGCACACTGCAGAAAGACGCAGCAGTTGGCACCTGTGTTTCGTCATCATCAGAGACGTGCGGACTCCGATGAGGTGGTATTCCTATGTCCTCATCATCAGGAAACATCAGTGGTTGTGCATCAGTGCATTCTATGTCTTCCACCACTGGGGAAGGGCTAGGTGGATTCCCTTGGGAAACCCTGCCAGCAGAGTCTTCAAACAGCATAAGAGACTGCTGCATAACTTGAGGCTCTGACAGTTTCCCTGATATGCATGGGGGTGATGTGACAGACTGATGGGCTTGGTTTTCAGGTGCCACCTGTGCGCTTTCTGCAGAAGACTGGGTGGGAGATAATGTTGTGAGCATGCTGGATCCACTGTCGGCCACCCAATTGACTAGCGACTGTACCTGCTCAGGCCTTACCATCCTTAGAACGGCATTGGGCCCCACCAAATATCGCTGTAAATTCTGGCGGGTACTGGAACCTGAGGTAGTTGGTTCTATAGGACGTGTGGCTGTGGCAGAATGGCCACGTCCTTTCACAGCACCAGAGGGTACACTAACACCACAAGGACCGCGTCCGCGTCCCTTAATAGAAGTTTTCATCATTGTTACCGTTCACCAAGCACCACAATAATGAAAAAAATATTTGGCCCAATATATTGATTTCAAATTCAGGCCTTTTTTTTACAGGCACCTAACCCTATCTGCATATTTGTTTATTTAGCGTATTACAATAATCCAGGCACAACAGTAAACACTGATTTAGGGGAATATCTCTTTTAGGGCTAGTATTTTGGCCCGGGATGAAAGGTATCCTTTTATGGACAAATTTACACTTGGCCTACAACAGCTGGCACACCAGATTCAGGGTATTGCTATTTTGGCAAATTATTTTCACCACAGAACAAAATAAATGTTTTGGTGGACACTATGAAACCTTGCAGACAGCTGGGACACCAGATTCAGGGTATTGCTATTTTGGCAAGTGAATTACACCCCAGAACAAAATATATGTTTTGGCGGACACTATGAAACCTGGCCTGCAACAGCTGGGACACCAGATTCAGGGTATTGCTATTTTGGCAGATTAATTTCACCCCAGAACAAAATATATGTTTTGGCGGACACTATGAAACCTGGCCTGCAACAGCTGGGACACCAGAATCAGGGTATTGCTATTTTGGCAGATTAATTTCACCCCAGAACAAAATATATGTTTTGGCGGACACTATGAAACCTGGCCTGCAACAGATGGGCCACCAGATTCAGCTTATTGCTATTTTGGCAGATTAATTTAAACAGGAACAAAATATATGTTTTGGCGGACACTATGAAACCTGGCCTGCAACAGCTGGGACACCAGATTCAGGGTATTACTATTTTGGCAGATTAATTTCACCCCAGAACAAAACATATGTTTTTTCGGACACTATGAAACCTGGCCTGCAACAGCTTGGACACCAGGTTCAGGGTATTGCTATTTTGGCAAATTAATTTCACCCCATAACAAAATATATGTTTTGGCGGACACTATGAAACCTGGCCTGCAACAGCTGGGACACCAGATTCAGTGTATTGCTATTTTGGCAGATTAATTTCACCACAGAACAAAATATATGTTTTGGCGGACACTATGAAACCTGGCCTGCAACAGCTGGGACACCAGATTCAGTGTATTGCTATTTTGGCAAATTAATTTCACCCCAGAACAAAATATATGTTTTGGCGGACACTATGAAACCTGGCCTGCAACAGCTGGGACACCAGATTAAGGGTATTGCTATTTTGGAAAATGAATTACATCCCAGAACAAAATATAAGTTTTGGCGGACACTATGAAACCTGGCCTGCAACAGCTGGGACACCAGATTCCAGGTATTGCTATTTTGGCAAATTAATTTCACCCCAGAATAAAATATATGTTTTGGCGGACACTATGAAACTTGGCCTGCAACAGCTGGGACACCAGATTCAGGGTATTGCTTTTTGGCAAATTAATTTCACCACAGAAAAAATATATGTTTTGGCGTACACTATGAAACCTGGCCTGCAACAGCTGGGACACCAGATTCAGGGTATTGCTATTTTGGCAAATTAATTTCATCCCAGAACAAAATTTATGTTTTGGCGGACATTATGAAAACTGGCCTGCAACAGCTGGGACACCAGATTAAGGGTATTGCTATTTTGGCAAATTAATTTCAAACCAGAACAAAATATATGTTTTGGTGGACACTATGAAACCTGGCATGCAACAGTTGGAAAACCAGATTCAGGGTATTGCTATTTTGGCAAGTGAATTACAACCCAGAACAAAATATATGTTTTGGCGGACATTATGAAACCTGGCCTGCTACAGCTGGGACTCTTGATTTAGGGTATTGCTATTTTGGCAAATTAAGTTTACCCCAGAACAAAATATATGTTTTTGTGGACACTATAAAACCTGACCTGCAACAGCTGTGAAACCAGATTTAGGGTATTGCTATTTTGGCAGATTAATTTCACCCCAGAACAAAATATTTGTTTTGTCGGACACTATGAAACCTGGCCTGCAACAGCTGGGACACCAGATTCAGTGTATTGCTATTTTGGCAAGTGAATTACACTCCAGAACAAAATATATGTTTTGGCGGACACTATAAAACCTGGCCTGCAACAGCTGGGACACCAGATTCAGGGTATTGCTATTTTGGCAAGTGAATTACATCCCAGAACAAAATATAAGTTTTGGCGGACACTATGAAACCTGGCCTGCAAAAGCTGGGACACCAGATTCAGGGTATTGCTATTTTGGCAAATTAATTTGACCCCAGAACAAAATATATGTTTTGGTGGACACTATGAAACCTGACCTGCAACAGCTGGGACACCAGATTCAGGGTATTGCTTTTTGGCAGATTAATTTCACCCCAGAACAAAATATATGTTTTGGCCGACACTATGAAACATGGCCTGCAACAGATGGGACACCAGATTCAGCTTATTGCTATTTTGGCAGATTAATTTAAACAGGAACAAAATATATGTTTTGGCGGACACTATGAAACCTGGCCTGCAACAGCTGGGACACCAGATTCAGGGTATTGCTATTTTGGCAGATTAATTTCACCCCAGAACAAAACATATGTTTTTCTCGGACACTATGAAACCTGGCCTGCAACAGCTTGGACACCAGATTCAGGGTATTGCTATTTTGGCAAATTAATTTCACCCCATAACAAAATATATGTTTTGGCGGACACTATGAAACCTGGCCTGCAACAGCTGGGACACCAGATTCAGTGTATTGCTATTTTGGCAGATTAATTTCACCCCAGAACAAAATATATGTTTTGGCGGACACTATGAAACCTGGCCTGCAACAGCTGGGACACCAGATTCAGGGTATTGCTATTTTGGCAAATTAATTTCACCCCAGAACAAAATATATGTTTTGGCGGACACTATGAAACCTGGCCTGCAACAGCTGGGACACCAGATTAAGGGTATTGCTATTTTGGCAAATGAATTACATTCCAGAACAAAATATAAGTTTTGGCGGACACTATGAAACCTGGCCTGCAACAGCTGGGACACCAGATTCCGGGTATTGCTATTTTGGCAAATTAATTTCACCCCAGAATAAAATATATGTTTTGGCGGACACTATGAAACTTGGCCTGCAACAGCTGGGACACCAGATTCAGGGTATTGCTTTTTTGGCAAATTAATTTCACCACAGAAAAAAATATATGTTTTGGCGTACACTATGAAACCTGGCCTGCAACAGCTGGGACACCAGATTCAGGGTATTGCTATTTTGGCAAATTAATTTCATCCCAGAACAAAATTTATGTTTTGGCGGACATTATGAAAACTGGCCTGCAACAGCTGGGACACCAGATTAAGGGTATTGCTATTTTGGCAAATTAATTTCACCCCAGAACAAAATATATGTTTTGGTGGACACTATGAAACCTGGCCTGCAACAGCTGGAAAACCAGATTCAGGGTATTGCTATTTTGGCAAGTGAATTACAACCCAGAACAAAATATATGTTTTGGCGGACATTATGAAACTTGGCCTGCAACAGCTGGGACACTTGATTTAGGGTATTGCTCTTTGGCAAATTAAGTTTACCCCAGAACAAAATATATGTTTTTGTGGACACTATGAAACCTGACCTGCAACAGCTGTGAAACCAGATTTAGGGTATTGCTATTTTGGCAGATTAATTTCACCCCAGAACAAAATATTTGTTTTGGCGGATACTATGAAACCTGGCCTGCAACAGCTGGGACACCAGATTCAGGGTATTGCTATTTTGGCAAGTGAATTACACTCCAGAACAAAATATCTGTTTTGGCGGACACTATAAAACCTGGCCTGCAACAGCTGGGACACCAGATTCAGGGTATTGCTATTTTGGCAAGTGAATCACATCCCAGAACAAAATATAAGTTTTGGCGGACACTATGAAACCTGGCCTGCAAAAGCTGGGACACCAGATTCAGGGTATTGCTATTTTGGCAAATTAATTTGACCCCAGAACAAAATATATGTTTTGGTGGACACTATGAAACCTGACCTGCAACAGCTGGGACACCAGATTCAGGGTATTGCTTTTTGGCAAATTAATTTCACCCCAGAATAAAATATATGTTTTGGCGTACACTATGAAACCTGGCCTGCAACAGCTGGGACACCAGATTCAGGGTATTGCTATTTTGGCAAATTAATTTCATCCCAGAACAAAATTTATGTTTTGGCGGACACTATGAAACCTGGCCTGCAACAGCTGGGACACCAGATTCAGGGTATTGCTATTTTGGCAAATTAATTTCACCCCAGAACAAAATATATGTTTTGGCGAACACTATGAAACCTGGCCTGCAACAGCTGGGACACCAGATTCAGTGAATTGCTATTTTGGCAAGTGAATTACACCCCAGAACAAAATATAAGTTTTGGCGGAAACTATGAAACCTGGCCTGCAACAGCTGGGACACTTGATTCAGGGTATTGCTATTTTGGCAAATTAATTTTACCCCAGAACAAAATATGTTTTTGTGGACACTATGAAACCTGGCCTGCAACAGCTGGGAAACCAGATTCAGGGTATTGCTATTTTGGCAGATTAATTTCACCCCAGAACAAAATATATGTTTTGGCGGACACTATGAAACCTGGCCTGCAACAGCTGGTACACCAGATTCAGGGTATTGCTATTTTGGCAAATTAATTTCACCCCAGAACAAAATATATGTTTTGACGGACACTATGAAACCTGTCCTGCAACAGCTGGGAAACCAGATTCAGGGTATTGCTATTTTGGCAGATTAATTTCACCCCAGAACAAAATATATGTTTTGGCGGACACTATGAAACTTGGCCTGCAACAGCTGGGACACCAGATTCAGGGTATTGCTTTTTGGCTAATTAATTTCACCGAAGAACAAAATATATGTTTTGGCGTACACTATGAAACCTGGCCTGCAACAGCTGGGACACCAGATTCAGGGTATTGCTATTTTGGCAAATTAATTTCACCCCAGAACAAAATAATTGTTTTAGCGGACACTATGAAACCTGGCCTGCAACAGCTGGGACACCAGATTCAGGGTATTGCTATTTTGGCAAGTGAATTACACCACAGAACAAAATATATGTTTTGGCGGACTCTATGAAACCTGGCCTGCAACAGCTGGGACACCATATTCAGGGTATTGCTATTTTGGCAAATTAATTTCACCCCAGAACAAAATATATGTTTTGGCGGACACTATGAAACCTGGCCGGCAACAGCTGGGACACCAGATTCAGGGTACTGCTATTTTGGCAGATTAATTTCACCCCAGAACAAAATATATGCTTTGGCGGACACTCTGTAACCTGGCCTGCAACAGCTTGGACACCAGATTCAGGGTATTGCTATTTTGGCAAATTAATTTCACCCCAGAACAAAATATATGCTTTGGCGGACACTATGAAACCTGGCCTGCAACAGCTTGGACACCAGATTCAGGGTATTGCTATTTTGGCAATTTAATTTCACACAGAACAAAAATATATGTTTTGGCGGACACTATGAAACCTGGCCTGCAACAGCTGGGACACCAGATTCAGGGTATTGCTATTTTGGCATATTCATTTCACCCCAGAACAAAATATATGTTTTGGCGGACACTATGAAACTTGGCCTGCAACAGCTGGGACACCAGATTCAGGGTATTGCTATTTTGGCAAGTGAATTACACCCCAGAACAAAATATATGTATTGGCGGACATTATGAAACCTGGCCTGCAACAGCTGGGACACCAGATTCAGGGTATTGCTTTTTTGGCAAATTAATTTCACCCCAGAACAAAATATATGTTTTGGCGTACATTATGAAACTTGGCCTGCAACAGCTGGGACACCAGATTTAGGGTATTGCTATTTTGGCAAATTAATTTCATCCTAGAACAAAATATATGTTTTGGCGGACACTATGAAACCTGGCCTGCAACAGATGGGCCACCAGATTCAGCTTATTGCTATTTTGGCAGATTAATTTAAACAGGAACAAAATATATGTTTTGGCGGACACTATGAAACCTGGCCTGCAACAGCTGGGACACCAGATTCAGGGTATTGCTATTTTGGCAGATTAATTTCACCCCAGAACAAAATATATGTTTTGGCGGACACTATGAAACCTGGCCTGCAACAGCTGGGACTCCAGATTCAAGTTATTGCTATTTTGGCAAATTAATTTCACCCCAGAATAAAATATATGTTTTGGCGGACACTATGAAACCTGGCCTGCAACAGCTGGGACACCAGATTCAGGGTACTGGTATTTTGGCAGATTGAATTTCACACCAGAACAAATATATGCTTTGGCGGAAACTATGAAACCTGGCCTGCAACA
>JAKVIS010006037.1:0-11086 GCA_033119425.1 Bufotes viridis
CAACCGCTTCACTTGTATCTGACACCTCAGCATAGGAAGCAGCAGCGGGTACAACATCATCATCATCATCATCATCACACTGTACGTCCATGTGTGTAATCCTGCCTGACTGAGACATATCCCTGTAATTTACATCATCTGGGAATAATGGTTGCGCATCACTAATTGCATCCAACTGATGTGTAAATAACTCCTCTGACGGATCAAGTGAAGCGGCTGTGGTGGCTGTGGTGGTAGAAGTGGTGGTGGCTGTGGTGGTAGTGGTGGTGGTGGAGGTGGGCGAGAGCGTGGTAACTTGAGAGCAGGTGACCAAAGCTGAGCTGGAGGAGGATGGTGTGTCAAGGTTCTTAGCGGAAGCTGTTGAAGATTAGGTGTCCTGTCTTAGCCAGTCAACTATGTCCTCAGAATTTTTCAGGTTCAGGGTACGTGGCCTCTGAACACTGGGCATTATTCCAGGGCCAGTGGAAATCACAGCACCATGACCACGACCGCCCCTGCCTGCCACTGCCTGTCATTTTTTTTTAGATAAGTGGTACTACGCGTGCTAGGTACTGTGCCACCCGGAATGAGTGTTGGGCACTAGCAGAGGGCACACTACAGTCTGTGGGCCTGACACACAAACACTGGCCGGCAGGCAACTGAAATTAGATTAAAGTGTACAGATAAAGTGCCTTATTTTAGGCATCGTCCTGTGACGCATGGTATGATTGATGGGCAGCACTGGCAGAGGGCACACTACAGTCTGTGGGCCTGATACACACACACTGGCCGGCAGGCAACTGAAATTAGATTAAAGTGTACAGATAAAGTGCCTTATTTTAGGCAATGTCCTGTGCCGCATGGTATGATTGATGGGCAGCACTGGCAGAGGGCACACTACAGTGTGTGGGCCTGACACACACACTGGCCGGCAGGCAACTGAAATTAGATTAAAGTGTACAGATAAAGTGCTTTATTTTAGGCAACATCCTGTGCCGCACGGTATGATTGATGGGCAGCACTGGCAGAGGGCACACTACAGTCTGTGGGCCTGACACACACACACTGGCCGTCAGGAAACTGAAATTAGATTTAAGTGAACAGATAAAGTGCCTTATTTTAGGCAACGTCCTGTGCCGCACGGTATGATTGATGGGCAGCACTGGCAGAGGGCACACTACAGTCTGTGGGCCTGACACACACACACTGGCCGGAAGGCAACTGAAATTAGATTAAAGTGTACAGATAAAGTGCCTTTTTTTAAGGCAAAGTCCAGTGCCACACGGTATGATTGATGGGCAGCACTGGATGAGGTCACACTACAGTCCGTGGGCCTGACAAACACACACTGGCCGTCAGGCAACTGTAATTAGATTCAAGTGTACAGATAAAGTGCCTTATTTTGAGGCAAAGTCCAGTGCCACACGTTATGATTGATGGGCAGCACTGGCAGAGGGCACACTACAGTCTGTGGGCCTGACACACACACACTGGCCAGCAGGCAACTGAAATTAGATTAAAGTGTACAGATAAAGTGCCTTATTTTAGGCAACCTCCTGTGCCGCACGGTATGATTGATGGGCAGCACTGGCAGAGGGCACACTACAGTCTGTGGGCCTGACACACACACACTGGCCAGCAGGCATCTGAAATTAGATTAAAGTGTAAAGATAAAGTGCCTTATTTTAGGCAACGTCCAGTGCCGCACCGTACGATTGATGGGCAGCACTGGCAGAGGGCACACTACAGTCTGTGGGCCTGACACACATACACTGGCCGGCAGGCAACTGAAATTAGATTAATGTGTACAGATAAAGTGCCTTATTTTAGGCAACGTCCTGTGCCGCACGGTTGATTAATGGGCAGCAGTGGCAGAGGGCACACTACAGTCTGTGGGCCTGACACACACACACTGGCTGGCAGGCAACGGAAATTAGATTAAAGTGAACAGATATAGTGCCTTATTTTAGGCAACGTCCTGTGCCGCACCGTACGATTGATGGGCAGCACTGGCAGAGGGCACACTACAGTCTGTGGGCCTGACACACATACACTGGCCGGCAGGCAACTGAAATTAGATTAAGGTGTACAGATAAAGTGCCTTATTTTAGGCAACGCCCTGTGCCGCACGGTTGATTGATGGGCAGCAGTGAAAGAGGGCACACTACAGTCTGTGGGCCTGACACACACACACTGGCTGGCAGGCAACGGAAATTATATTAAAGTGAACAGATATAGTGCCTTATTTTAGGCAACATCCTGTGCCGCACGGTATGATTGATGGGCAGCACTGGCAGAGGGCACACTACAATCTGTGGGCCTGACACACACACACACTGGCCAGCAGGCAACAGAAATTAGATTAAAGTGTACAGATAAAGTGCCTTATTTTAGGCAACGTCCTGTGCTGCACGGTATTATTGATGGGCAGCAGTGGCAGAGGGCACACTACAGTCTGTGGGCCTGACACACACACACTGGCCGGCAGGCAACTGAAATTAGATTAAAGTGTACAGATAAAGTGCCTTATTTTAGGCAACGTCCTGTGCCGCACGCTATGATTGATGGGCAGCACTTTCAGAGGGCACACTACAATCTGTGGGCTTGACACACACTCACTGGCCAGCAGGCAACTGAAATTAGATTAAAGTGTACAGATAAAGTGCCTTATTTTAGGCAACGTCCTGTGCCGCACGGTATGATTGATGGGCAGCAGTGGCAGAGGGCACACTACAGTCTGTGGGCCTGACACACACACACTGGCCAGCAGGCAACTGAAATTAGATTAAAGTGTACAGATAAAGTGCCTTATTTTAGGCAACGTCCTGTGACGTACGGTATGATTGAAGGGCAGCACTGGCAGAGGGCACACTACAGTCAGTGGGCCTGACACACCACACACACTGGCTGGCAGGCAACTGAAATTAGATGAAAGTGTACAGATAAAGTGCCTTATTTTAGGCAATGTCCT
Source organism: Bufotes viridis (assembly GCA_033119425.1). NCBI lineage: Eukaryota > Metazoa > Chordata > Amphibia > Anura > Bufonidae > Bufotes > Bufotes viridis. Next base: position 2,951 of record JAKVIS010006037.1, read on the forward strand.
GTGCCGCACGGAACGGTTGATGGGCAGCACTTGCAGAGGGCACACTACAATCTGTGGGCCTGACACACACACACTGGCCAGCAGGCAACTGAAATTAGATTAAAGTGTAAAGATAAAGTGCCTTATTTTAGGCAACATCCTGTGCCGCACGGTTGATTGATGGGCTGCAGTGGCAGAGGGCACACTACAGTCTGTGGGCCTGACACACACACACTGGCCAGCAGGCAACTGAAATTAGATTAAAGTGTACAGATAAAGTGCCTTATTTTAGGCAACGTCCTGTGCCGCACGGTATGATTGATGGGCAGCACTGGCAGAGGGCACACTACAGTCTGTGGGCCTGACACACACACACTGGCCAGCAGGCAACTGAAATTAGATTAAAGTGTACAGATAAAGTGCCTTATTTTAGGCAACGTCCTGTGCCGCACGGTTGATTGATGGGCAGCAGTGGCAGAGGGCACACTACAGTCTGTGGGCCTGACACACACACACTGGCTGGCAGGCAACGGAAATTAGATTAAAGTGAACAGACATAGTGCCTTATTTTAGGCAACATCCTGTGCCGCACGGTATGATTGATGGGCAGCAGTTGCAGAGGGCACACTACAGTCTGTGGGCCTGACACACACACACTGGCCGGCAGGCAACTGAAATTAGATTAAAGTGTACAGATAAAGTGCCTTATTTTAGGCAACGTCCTGTGCCGCACGGTATGATTGATGGGCAGCACTGGCAGAGGGCACACTACAGTCTGTGGGCCTGACACACACACACTGGCCGGCAGGCAACTGAAATTAGATTAAAGTGTACAGATAAAGTGCCTTATTTTAGGCAACGTCCTGTGCCGCACGGTATGATTGATGGGGCAGCACTTTCAGAGGGCACACTACAATCTGTGGGCCTGACACACACTCACTGGCCAGCAGGCAACTGAAATTAGATAAAAGTGTACAGATAAAGTGCCTTATTTTAGGCAACGTCCTGTGCCGCACGGTATGATTGATGGGCAGCAGTGGCAGAGGGCAAACTACAGTCTGTGGGCCTGACACACACACACTGGCCAGCAGGCAACTGAAATTAGATTAAAGTGTACAGATAAAGTGCCTTATTTTAGGCAACGTCCTGTGACGCACGGTATGATTGATGGGCAGCACTGGCAGAGGGCACACTACAGTCAGTGGGCCTGACACACCACACACACTGGCTGGCAGGCAACTGAAATTAGATGAAAGTGTACAGATAAAGTGCCTTATTTTAGGCAATGTCCTGTGCCGCACGGAACGGTTGATGGGCAGCACTGGCAGAGGGCACACTACAGTCTGTGGGCCTGATACACACACACTGGCTGGCAGGCAACTGAAATTAGATTAAAGTGTACAGATAAAGTGCCTTATTTTAGGCAACGTCCTGTGCCGCACGGTATGATTGATGGGCAGCACTGGCAGAGGGCACACTACAGTCTGTGGGCCTGACACACACACACTGGCCAGCAGGCAACTGAAATTAGATTAAAGTGTACAGATAAAGTGCCTTATTTTAGGCAACGTCCTGTGCCGCACGGTATGATTGATGGGCAGCACTGGCAGAGGGCACACTACAGTCTGTGGGCCTGACACACACACACTGGCCAGCAGGCAACTGAAATTAGATTAAAGTGTACAGATAAAGTGCCTTATTTTAGGCAACGTCCTGTGACGTACGGTATGATTGAAGGGCAGCACTGGCAGAGGGCACACTACAGTCTGTGGGCCTGACACACACACACTGGCCGGCAGGAAACTGAAATTAGATTAAAGTGAACAGATATAGTGCCTTATTTTAGGCAACATCCTGTGCCGCACGGTATGATTGATGGGCAGCAGTGGCAGAGGGCACACTACAGTCTGTGGGCCTGACACACACACACTGGCCAGCAGGCAACTGAAATTAGATTAAAGTGTACAGATAAAGTGCCTTACTTTAGGCAACGTCCTGTGACGTACGGTATGATTGAAGTGCAGCACTGGCAGAGGGCACACTACAGTCAGTGGGCCTGACACACCACACACACTGGCTGGCAGGCAACTGAAATTAGATGAAAGTGTACAGATAAAGTGCCTTATTTTAGGCAATGTCCTGTGCCGCACGGAACGGTTGATGGGCAGCACTGGCAGAGGCACACTACAGTCTGTGGGCCTGATACACACACACTGGCCGGCAGGAAACTGAAATTAGATTAAAGTGTACAGATAAAGTGCCTTATTTTAGGCAACGTCCTGTGCCGCACGGTATGAGTGGTGGGCAATGGCAGAGGGCACACTACAGTCTGTGGGCCTGACACACACACACTGGCCAGCAGGCAACTGAAATTAGATTAAAGTGTACAGATAAAGTGCCTTATTTTAGGCAACGTCCTGTGCCGCACGGTTGATTGATGGGCAGCAGTGGCAGAGGGCACACTACAGTCTGTGGGCCTGACACACACACACTGGCCAGCAGGCAACTGAAATTAGATTAAAGTGTACAGATAAAGTGCCTTATTTTAGGCAACGTCCTGTGCCGCATGGTATGATTGATGGGCAGCACTGGCAGAGGGCACACTACAGTCTGTGGGCCTGACACACACACACTGGCCAGCAGGCAACTGAAATTAGATTAAAGTGTACAGATAAAGTGCCTTATTTTAGGCAACGTCCTGTGCCGCACAGTTGATTAATGGGCAGCAGTGGCAGAGGGCACACTACAGTCTGTGGGCCTGACACACACACACTGGCTGGCAGGCAACGGAAATTAGATTAAAGTGAACAGATATAGTGCCTTATTTTAGGCAACGTCCTGTGCCGCACGGTATGAGTGGTGGGCAATGGCAGAGGGCACACTACAGTCTGTGGGCCTGACACACACACACTGGCCAGCAGGCAACTGAAATTAGATTAAAGTGTACAGATAAAGTGCCTTATTTTAGGCAACGTCCTGTGCCGCACGGTCGATTGATGGGCAGCACTGGCAGAGGGCACACTACAGTCTGTGGGCCTGACACACACACACTGGCCGGCAGGCAACTGAAATTAGATTAAAGTGTACAGATAAAGTGCCTTATTTTAGGCAACGTCCTGTGCCGCACGGTATGATTGATGGGGCAGCACTTTCAGAGGGCACACTACAATCTGTGGGCCTGACACACACTCACTGGCCAGCAGGCAACTGAAATTAGATTAAAGTGTACAGATAAAGTGCCTTATTTTAGGCAACGTCCTGTGCCGCACGGTATGTTTGATGGGCAGCAGTGGCAGAGGGCACACTACAGTCTGTGGGCCTGACACACACACACTGGCCGGCAGGCAACTGAAATTAGATTAAAGTGTACAGATAAAGTGCCTTATTTTAGGCAACGTCCTGTGACGTACGGTATGATTGATGGGCAGCACTGGCAGAGGGCACACTACAGTCAGTGGGCCTGACACATCACACACACTGGCTGGCAGGCAACTGAAATTAGATGAAAGTGTACAGATAAAGTGCCTTATTTTAGGCAATGTCCTGTGCCGCACGGAACGGTTGATGGGCAGCACTGGCAGAGGCACACTACAGTCAGTGGGCCTGATACACACACACTGGCGGCAGGAAACTGAAATTAGATTAAAGTGTACAGATAAAGTGCCTTATTTTAGGCAACGTCCTGTGCCGCACGGTATGATTGATGGGCAGCACTGGCAGAGGGCACACTACAGTCTGTGGGCCTGACACACACACACTGGCCGGCAGGCAACTGAAATTAGATTAAAGTGTACAGATAAAGTGCCTTGTTTTAAGGCAAAGTCCAGTGCCGCACGGTATGATTGATGGGAAGCACTTGCAGAGGGCACACTACAGTCTGTGGGCCTGACACACACACACTGGCCAGCAGGCAACTGAAATTAGATTACAGTGTACAGATAAAGTGCCTTATTTTAGGCAACGTCCTGTGCCGCACGGTATGATTGATGGGCAGCAGTGGCAGAGGGCACACTACAGTCTGTGGGCCTGACATTCACACACTGGCCAGCAAGCAACTGAAATTAGATTAAAGTGTACAGATAAAGTGCCTTATTTTAGGCAATGTCCTGTGCCGCACCGTATGATTGATGGGCAGCACTGGCAGAGGGCACACACTACAGTCTGTGGGCCTGACACATATACACTGGCCGGCAGGCAACTGAAATTAGATTAAAGTGTACAGATAAAGTGCCTTATTTTAGACAATGTCCTGTGCTGCACGGTATGATTGATGGGCAGCACTGGCAGAGGGCACACTACAGTCTGTGGGCCTGACACACACACACTGGCCGGCAGGCAACTGAAATTAGATTAAAGTGTACAGATAAAGTGCCTTATTTTAGGCAACGTCCTGTGCCGCACGGTATGATTGATGGGCAGCACTGGCAGAGGGCACACTACAGTCTGTGGGCCTGACACACACACACTGGCCGGCAGGCAACTGAAATTAGATTAAAGTGTACAGATAAAGTGCCTTATTTTAGGCAACGTCCTGTGCCGCACGGTATGATTGATGGGCAGCACTGGCAGAGGGCACACTACAGTCTGTGGGCCTGACACACACACACTGGCCGGCAGGCAACTGAAATTAGATTAAAGTGTACAGATAAAGTGCCTTATTTTAGGCAACGTCCTGTGCCGCACGGTATGATTGATGGGCAGCACTGGCAGAGGGCACACTACAGTCTGTGGGCCTGACACACACACACTGGCCGGCAGGCAACTGAAATTAGATTAAAGTGTACAGATAAAGTGCCTTATTTTAGGCAACGTCCTGTGCCGCACGGTATGATTGATGGGCAGCACTGGCAGAGGGCACACTACAGTCTGTGGGCCTGACACACACACACTGGCCGGCAGGCAACTGAAATTAGATTAAAGTGTACAGATAAAGTGCCTTATTTTAGGCAACGTCCTGTGCCGCACGGTATGATTGATGGGCAGCACTGGCAGAGGGCACACTACAGTCTGTGGGCCTGACACACACACACTGGCCGGCAGGCAACTGAAATTAGATTAAAGTGTACAGATAAAGTGCCTTATTTTAGGCAACGTCCTGTGCCGCACGGTATGATTGATGGGCAGCACTGGCAGAGGGCACACTACAGTCTGTGGGCCTGACACACACACACTGGCCAGCAGGCAACTGAAATTAGATTAAAGTGTACAGATAAAGTGCCTTATTTTAGGCAACGTCCTGTGCCGCACGGTATGATTGATGGGCAGCACTGGCAGAGGGCACACTACAGTCTGTGGGCCTGACACACACACACTGGCCAGCAGGCAACTGAAATTAGATTAAAGTGTACAGATAAAGTGCCTTATTTTAGGCAACGTCCTGTGCCGCACGGTATGATTGATGGGCAGCACTGGCAGAGGGCACACTACAGTCTGTGGGCCTGACACACACACACTGGCTGGCAGGCAACTGAAATTAGATTAAAGTGTACAGATAAAGTGCCTTATTTTAGGCAACGTCCTGTGCCGCACGGTATGATTGATGGGCAGCACTGGCAGAGGGCACACTACAGTCTGTGGGCCTGACACACACACACTGGCCGGCAGGCAACTGAAATTAGATTAAAGTGTACAGATAAAGTGCCTTATTTTAGGCAACGTCCTGTGCCGCACGGTATGATTGATGGGCAGCACTGGCAGAGGGCAAACTACAGTCTGTGGGCCTGACACACACACACTGGCCGGCAGGCAACTGAAATTAGATTAAAGTGTACAGATAAAGTGCCTTATTTTAGGCAACGTCCTGTGCCGCACGGTATGATTGATGGGCAGCACATTCTGAGGGCACACTACAATCTGTGGGCCTGACACACACACACTGGCCAGCAGGCAACTGAAATTAGATTAAAGTGTACAGATAAAGTGCCTTTTTTTAGGCAACGTCCTGTGCCGCACGGTATGATTGATGGGCAGCACTGGCAGAGGGCATACTACCGTCTGTGGGCCTGACACACACACACTGGCCGGCAGGCAACTGAAATTAGATTAAAGTGTACAGATAAAGTGCCTTATTTTAGGCAGCGTCCTGTGACGTACGGTATGATTGATGGGCAGCACTGGCAGAGGGCACACTTCAGTCAGTGGGCCTGACACACCACACACACTGGCTGGCAGGCAACTGAAATTAGATGAAAGTGTACAGATAAAGTGCCTTATTTTAGGCAATGTTCTGTGCCGCACGGAACGGTTGATGGGCAGCACTGGCAGAGGCACACTAAAGTCTGTGGGCCTGATACACACACACTGGCCGGCAGGAAACTGAAATTAGATTAAAGTGTACAGATAAAGTGCCTTATTTTAAGGCAAAGTCCAGTGCCGCATGGTATGAGTGGTGGGCACTGGCAGAGGGCACACTACAGTCTGTGGGCCTGACACACACACACTGTCCAGTAGGCAACTGAAATTAGATTAAAGTGTACAGATAAAGTGCCTTGTTTTAAGGCAAAGTCGAGTGCCGCACGGTATGATTGATGGGAAGCACTGGCAGAGGGCACACTACAGTCTGTGGGCCTGACACACACACTGGCTGGCAGGCAACTGAAATTAGATTAAAGTGTACAGATAAAGTGCCTTATTTGAGGCAACGTCCTGTGCCGCACGGTATGATTGATGGGCAGCACTGGCAGAGGGCACACTACAGTCTGTGGGCCTGACACACACACACTGGCCAGCAGGCAACTGAAATTAGATTAAAGTGTACAGATAAAGTGCCTTATTTTAGGCAACGTCCTGTGCCGCACGGTATGATTGATGGGCAGCACTGGCAGAGGGCACACTACAGTCTGTGGGCCTGACACACACACACTGGCCGGCAGGCAACTGAAATTAGATTAAAGTGTACAGATAAAGTGCCTTATTTTAGGCAACGTCCTGTGCCGCACGGTATGATTGATGGGCAGCACTGGCAGAGGGCACACTACAGTCTGTGGGCCTGACACACACACACTGGCCAGCAGGCAACTGAAATTAGATTAAAGTGTACAGATAAAGTGCCTTATTTTAGGCAACGTCCTGTGCCGCACGGTATGATTGATGGGCAGCACTGGCAGAGGGCACACTACAGTCTGTGGGCCTGACACACACACACTGGCCGGCAGGCAACTGAAATTAGATTAAAGTGTACAGATAAAGTGCCTTATTTTAGGCAACGTCCTGTGCCGCACGGTATGATTGATGGGCAGCACTGGCAGAGGGCACACTACAGTCTGTGGGCCTGACACACACACACTGGCCGGCAGGCAACTGAAATTAGATTAAAGTGTACAGATAAAGTGCCTTATTTTAGGCAACGTCCTGTGCCGCACGGTATGATTGATGGGCAGCACTGGCAGAGGGCACACTACAGTCTGTGGGCCTGACACACACACACTGGCCGGCAGGCAACTGAAATTAGATTAAAGTGTACAGATAAAGTGCCTTATTTTAGGCAACGTCCTGTGCCGCACGGTATGATTGATGGGCAGCACTGGCAGAGGGCACACTACAGTCTGTGGGCCTGACACACACACACTGGCCAGCAGGCAACTGAAATTAGATTAAAGTGTACAGATAAAGTGCCTTATTTTAGGCAACGTCCTGTGCCGCACGGTATGATTGATGGGCAGCACTGGCAGAGGGCACACTACAGTCTGTGGGCCTGACACACACACACTGGCCGGCAGGCAACTGAAATTAGATTAAAGTGTACAGATAAAGTGCCTTATTTTAGGCAACGTCCTGTGCCGTACGGTATGATTGATGGGCAGCACTGGCAGAGGGCACACTACAGTCAGTGGGCCTGACACACACACACACTGGCTGGCAGGCAACTGAAATTAGATGAAAGTGTACAGATAAAGTGCCTTATTTTAGGCAATGTCCTGTGCCGCACGGAACGGTTGATGGGCAGCACTGGCAGAGGGCACACTACAGTCTGTGGGCCTGATACACACACACTGGCCGGCAGGCAACTGAAATTAGATTAAAGTGTACAGATAAAGTGCCTTATTTTAAGGCAACGTCCTGTGCCGCACGGTATGAGTGATGGGCAGCACTGGCAGAGGGCACACTACAGTCTGTGGGCCTGACACACACACACTGGCCGGCAGGCAACTGAAATTA
>JAKVIS010006038.1:0-11042 GCA_033119425.1 Bufotes viridis
GGGAGGCGGGTTGCTTTTAAGTTTCTTTTGGAGATAAGAAAAGAGAGAAAAGTTGGGCGTTGTTTTAGTTCGAATTGGGAAGTGGGTTTTATTTAGGACGGCATTTGCATTAGCATTTTTGGGGCTTTTAGATTAGGGAGTTGGTGAGTGTCAGTGTCAGTAGAGCGGGGTTTGAAGTGTGATGATGTGGACTTATATTTGGACAGGGTTGTGGTTCAGATTCGGAAGTCGAAAACGGATCAGGAAGGTAGGGGTTGCCAGTTTACGTTGTTTGCAGTTCCTGGTTGTTTTATGTGCCCAGTCCGGTGTGTGGAGGGTGATAGTGTGGGATTAGGTAGGGATACGTTGCCTTTTCTCCGGCATGAGGACGGTTCGTTTTTGTCCCGTTTTCCAATTTTTGGCGGTGTTCAAGAAATGCTTGAAAGCTCTTGGAGTCGAGGAACAGGGTATTCTGGGCACCCGTTCAGGATAGGAGCAGTGACGGAGGTGGCCAGATTGGGAGTCAGTGAGGAGGTAATTCGGAAGATTGGGCGTTGGGAATCGGCGAGGTTTCGGTCTTATGTTAGACAGTTTTTTTTTATAGATATGATGCGGGCAATGTTTGCTTTAGTGTTAATTCTTCTTTTGTTTGATTTCAGGTTCGACAGCAGCTTTGGTGTGGATGTAGGGCACTCCTATGTGTTTTGGGGGCAGTTAGAGCGGGTGTGTGGCCGAACTGGCCCCTGACCCTTAACCTAATACTGACCCCCAAACCCTAAGTCTAATACTAGTCTCTAGATCTAATATTGACCCCTAATGCTAATACAATGCCATACTGACCCCTAACCCTAAGGCCTCATTCACACGACAGTATTTTGCGGACCGTATACTGGCCGTTTTTCAGTTCAGTATACTGACAGTATACTGAACCATTCACTTCAATGGGACCGCAAAAAATACTGAAGTGTCTCCGTTATGCCTTCCGTTTCCGTTTTCCGTTCCGTTTAAATATAGAACATGTCCTATTCTTGTCCATAAATCACGTTCAGTGGCTCCATTCAAGTCAATGGGTCATGCAAAAACGGAAAGCATGCGGAAGTGCATCCGTATGTCTTCCGTATCCGTTCCGTTTTTGCGGAACCATCTATTGAAAATGTTAAGACCAGCCCAATTTTTTTCTATGTTATTACTGTATACTGTATATGCCATACGGAAAAGCGGGCGGAAAAACGGAACGAGCGGAAACACAACGGAAGAAAAAACGGAACCACTGATCCGCAAAAATACGGACCGCAAAAATACTGAAAAAGCCATACGATTCGTGTGAATGAGGCCTAATACTGAAAATTAACCCTATGGCTACATTTGCAAAACCGTATGTGTTTTCCCATCCACATCCGCAAAGCAAGAATACTGGCCATGTGCGTTCGACGTTTTGTGGAACACACAGGAGCAGGAAACTGCAATATATATATATAGAAAAAATAAATAAAAGCAGACTGATGTACCAGCCCTAAAAGGGATTTTTGGACCGCTGTTAGGACACTGTCCTTATAGGAGATGAGCCTTTGAGGACTGGAGTGGACACAGAACACTGTCCTAGCTAACGCTTTCCCTATTAATTCGGCAGCAGCAGCACTCTCCCTGCTCTAACTAACACTGCAGCTTCAGAATGAACCTAAGATGGATGCTGTTCTTGCTTTTGATAGGAGGTGGGAGGGTCTGGGAGTGAGGGTATACTGATTGGCTGGAATGTGTCTGCTGACTGTGAGGTACAGAGTCAAAGTTTACTCAATGATGATGTATCGGGGCGGACCGAATTTTTCGGGACATCTCTACCCCCTAACCTAATACTGGCCCCTAACCCAGAACTGACACAAAGTCCAGAACACGGACTGAAGTCAGAGATTAGCACAGCAGAGAGAAGATAAAGCAAGATATCCAAGTTCAGCTGCCAGTTTACCCCAAAACCTGCTGGAACCAAAAGAAAGATCAAGTATTGTCTGTTAAACTTTACAAAGTTTAGACTCAGCTTATTCTCTACAAACTACGACTCTCAATTTATTTCTATGGAGCCTAACCCTGGGGAGCGACGGTATCCAGGTAGAGCGCCGTGACACAGCAAACTAATAAGGCTGCACCACCAATCGGCATCCCAAAAACCTGGTGCACGATAAGCCCTGGGGGCAGCATACTGCAAAGGAATCTTTGTTGGTCTCATGTTAACAAAATGACAAAATTCAGAGGCTTCAGGGGTTAAAAATACAACTTGGCTGTATTTGGTCCAGCAACAAAACAGCGACATCACATAGAGATCAGTTCACACATAACAGTATTCAGAGCACAGATGTTCCACTGTGGCTACTGTGCCTTTCAAGACTGAGACCTTGACTGCAGTTGTCAACAGTTTTATGCCCCAGTAACAGCATCACCTGGGCTGATTGGTGGGAAAGGGGGAGTCCTGGAGGGGAGGGAATGGCAGGTCCCACTGCCAACCTACCTGCCATTCAAAAAAATTCAGGCCCGGAAATAAAATTTATAAAAACCTCAGCAAAGTAAATTTACTAAGGAAACCCAACTTTCCTGGATTTTTCATCTCACCTACATTAAAAGTGTGGATGAGATGTACACCCCCTCAGGTGTCTTCCATCTGCCTATGTATTCTACGATAGATAGACAGACAGACAGGGGAAAGACGGACATACAGATAGACAAACAGAGGGACAGACAGACAGACAGATATGGCCACTGTTGATGGTGTTCCAAGGCTTTAGGACTGATGGGCATGATGGTATTAACGCCATTTAGTCCATGGACCGGCAGCTGCAGCAGGTGTTCTTCTTCTGGGTCCTTTTTGAATCCATTTATGGAACCGTTTCAGGCGGGATGGTCTCGTGATATTCTCCTGATCTGTTTTGGATGGTTTTTCATGATTTTTCCTCCTCTATTTTAGGTGTTATTTTCATTATTTTCTCCTCCTCTTTTTGGCAGCTTTAAGTTGTTCAATAATTGTCATTTCTTTCTTGATGTTATTCATGGCTGGTCTGATGTTATCTTTCTTGTTGTCATTCATGGCTGGTCTGATGTTATCTTTCTTGATGTTATCTATGACTGGTCTGATGTTATCTTTCTTGATGTTATCTATGGCTGGTCTGATGTTATTTTTCTTAATTTGCACTAAAGGCTTTTGAACAACTACAAAATGAAAAGGAAACCATCAGCAGGTAGTAGATATAACAGAATATATACTTTTAACATTATGAGCAATGCAGTAATATAGTGATGCAGCTCATCAGCAGACATGATGCTGAATAATGGGGTAATAGAAGGACCCACAATGTGTGTGATCAGCAGATATGAGAGGTAACCCTAAGCTCTACCTGGACCCCCATTATATATGTTATTACATAGAAATGATTACCTGGCTTCTCCACTCGAACCATCGCTAGATCAGTTGCCTGTTTCTGTTCCCTTGGCGCCAGGCCTTGATGTACTTGTGTTGTGGAAATTATTATGATGTGTTTTCTAATATTGTCATCGTGTCTCTCAGTGTGTAAACCACTGGAAGTGGATATCTTGCTGCGGATATAGAGACGCAGCAAGCAGTGTTTTCTTGGCGAATGGATAGATGCCGGCTGGGGCCCCCGCCCAAAGGGCGGATTTATTGGCTTGGCGTGTATGCATTTATTAAGAGAACAATATACGGAAAGGAACGTGCATTCGTTATTTCCAGTGTGCCTGATCAACCGCTGGAGATGGTGACGCTGTTCCTATAAGTAGGCCCACATGAGAATCCTGGTGAGCCTTGTTGAGCATTGATCACTGATCGTTGCTGAACAAGACTCCCCTAGTGGTGACTGAGAGACATGTTGTGGTATTCTTTCTGTGGGTGTGTGTGTCATCACTTCCTGTATGTCTGTACTGTACCTGAAGGGAGTGGTCAGGTGTTGGGCCCGCCCACTTCCTATTTGTTATCCCTTGGTCTATGTAAATAAAGAAAGGTTCTGAGAGGGCAGTCTCTCAACAGATCTCAACCATGAAACATCTTAAAGCATTACTGGAATAGTGCGGCCTTTCCTTACACAAAAGAGCTGATACACGTGCTTGGGAGCGCGGGGTAAGGAAAATTACTATAACAGATGGCGAGCTAGGTACCAACCAACTGATTTTTCTACTCTGCACAGCAGATAAAAGGAGAGAGTAAGGTGTAAGTTTGTCTGCTGCGTCAGAGGAAATCTCTGCTTGGTAAAAGAACATTTTCGCTCTTTGTGTAAGGACAAGGTAAGTGCTTTTTCTGTTCTGTAGTTTTTGGTGGATCTGAGTTGATTGTAAAGAGATTGTATAGTCAGATTGTGTATGTGTGTGCTGACCAATTGTTTTGTTGTAACTTCTCTGTTTTGTGTAACTTTTATGGCAGTGTGATTTTGTAAGAGGTGATTCTGGTTTGTAGAGGAAACATTCTGTTTTAGTGTTTGTACAGGAGAGACAGCATTTAGAGATTGCTAGATTTTGGAGACACCATCTTATCTTTCATTGTGTGTCCACGCATGTGGTTTGTCGGCCATCTTTGATTTCCTCTGTGTAAGACCATGCCATGCGGTTTGTCGGCCATCTTTGATTTGCTTTGTGGGAAAAGTATGTGCGTTTGGCAGACATCTTGGTTAGGTTAGTGCTGCAGGTTTTACCAAGGAATTCATTTTAGTTTGAGCTGGTTCACATTTTAGTTTTGGTGTCTATGGAAAGCGATTTGTTTGTTTTTGCCTCGAATGTCAGTTTTGTGCAGAATAGTTATTTTCTCTCTCTGTAGCCTTTGTATGTACAGTTTGACTTTGCTCTGTAGTTCTGTGCTGGAAGTATTGGGACAAGTCAGAGATCGATAACAGTATATTTTTGTAGTAACAATTGTGGTTTTTGTACGTATATCATGGAAGGAATTTTTAAAGAAGTAACAAAAGTGAAAAACACGGAGGCCATTGTTCAAGCTATGCAGGGATCTACTGATCCATGGCTGCAGGCTCAGAATTGTGTAGCAAACCTGATCGGTACCAGAAAATGGCGCAAACGTGAAGGCAAGTATGCTCTGATTTTTGCTGCTGGGTGGATAGCGGATAAATATCAGGAGTCTTGTCGGCTGAAGTTGAGCTTGGAGGAGAAGTGGAAAATTTAAAAGTGGAAATTGTTAAATTGAAAACTCTTGTCCAGAAGGCAGCTGAAGCTAGCGCTAATTATGAATGTACTGTGAGGTGTAATTCTGAGCTACGTAGGGAGAATGAACAGTTGTCTGAGAGCCTGGCGCATGCGCAGTGTGCTGTGAGGGAATTGTCTGCCCTCTGCAGGAGGACAGAAGCTGAACAGTCTCAGTGTTTAGTGCAGCCAGAGGCATTGAAGGAACCGTTAGAGAGTAATGATTCTGGGGTTACAGAGAAAATATTGGCGGTAAGTATGGAGAAGTCTGAGGAAGTTCAATCAGATTCTGAAGCCGACTCAGGGATGGACACTTTATCTGACCCTGGAGTTGGAAGTATTGATCCAGAGGCAGAAGATTCTTCAGGTAAATCCGTGGTAAGAGGACTTAAATCAGATAGTATTGTGGGATCTACTCAAGCTAGGATGATTAATGTTGTTCAGCAAGGCAGGTCACCATGTGCCCAGAGAAGGTTTTGTGCAGGGAGACAGGATATTCGTTGTTTTGCATGCAGGGGATTTGGGCACATTGCAAGGTACTGTGCGGTAACTAATGGCAACAGACAGAGGTATGTTAAGTACCCCAGAACCACACCCAGAAGTAAGGTGGTTTATTCAGCAAGGTGGGGGATGGTCCCAGACATGGTCCTTCTCAAAGGCATAGGAGCTATGGACAGCCAAGGTCATGGATCCGGGAAGCAGATTTTAAATCCCAGTATGAACGGTTAAAATGTGAAAATGTGAAACTTAGAGAGGAAAGAGATCGCTTATTGGAATTCAGCAGAGTTTCTAATTTTGTGTGAGACCTAAATTTACTTTTTCTTTTCAATTGAAACCGGTTTTGTGGGACCTTGTGATGTTAAATCCTGCTTCTTTGGTAAAATGAATCTGAAGTTGGTTTGGGGCTGGGCGAATTAGCATTTCAATGACTGGGTGGGAAGAAGTTCTCCTGCCAGTGTTATGGTTTCAGGTGAACCCTCCAGGGCATTGATGTGTTAATTCAGTCCTATACAAGATATCCACTCCAATGTATCTGCTCCAAAGGTTCTGTTCCAATGTGACGTCTCTTGATAAGATTTTGTCTGTGTTATTAATGTTTTACTAGTTTTGTCTTTCAGGAAACTTAGAGATTTACAGAAGAACCTGGAGATGTGCGGTTTTAACTTTATTTTTCCCCGCAGGCAATAACCAGATATTAGAGGACCTTTCTATATGGTTTTTGTTTTTCAATTTTTTAAGGGAAAAGCCTCTAAATTTAATTATGTAATGTGCAGTCAGGTATGCTAAATTCTAAATTTAATTTTTGCTGTTTTGTTTTTTCCCCTCAGAGGCCTGCACTGTAGTTTAAGAAAGGAGCTGCTATTGTGAGACAAATGTGATGGTGAGGATTGGATATGGGGACAATCACACCCTCCCGGAATGTGGCTGGTTGTAATCAGGGCGTATTCTCTTTTACACGTTCTGATTGTGCACCAGTTTGCATATTTTTTAATGTTTGGTACATTATTCTCCTTAGCAGCAAGCTTAATGATTTTTTTTATATTATTATTTTTTTTTAACAGATTGCATGTTCCTTTAATTGGAAGCAGCATTCAATCTGGGATTTTTCGTTAGTTACTGGGGGTCTCGTGATATTGTGTGGGAACTACTGTCTGAATTCAAGGGTTGCTGCTGAGCGAGAGGTTTTTGATCAGTCACTGCAAAAAGGGCTTTGTGTGCTGTAAAGCTTGACTATATAGGATCATATAGGCAAAGGAAAGTGAGTTGATGAGCTTTTTTAAGGAGACAAGGTGGTATATATCACCCGGGCATACCAATAGCTGTGTGCAATTGGAAGCCCTATCCTGTGGTCAGGTCACTATTCAGAGCCAAAATCGAGGCTGGTATATCTCATTAGGAGACTCAGAGGGCCACCGTGTGTCGGTGCGAGCCCCGGGCTGCCGTAGTGTCGGCAAGAGCCCCATTCCTCACGCTGCTAGTCCTTTTCCTGAGGTCTAACTTGGATGAACGGAGTCCGTGTGTCGGTGCCAGAAATCCTAGGGCAACTCAGAGGCGAGCGAAGGGGGTAGCAGCCGTCCAGGCGTGTGTCGCGGGACACTGTAGGTGGACGCACCTACTTTTAGAAGGCTCGAGCATTGGGTATAGGGAAAATTAGGGACCAGAAGGGTACCACTTCTGAGTATAGAACAGCCAAGCAGCACATGAAATCCATCTATGGAGGAGGAGTTGTTAAGCCCCTCAAAGATTGGCACCAATGGACTGTAGGTTCAGAGTGAACCATCCCCAAAGATGGGGACTTTTTGAGGTCTGGATTTGGGGAAAAGTTCGTCCGAGGATTCTCCACTAGACTCCAAAGCCATGGTTCCCTCCAGAAGGCAGAACTGTGGCTGCACAAATTCATCGAGCTCCGGCAACAGGGCATTCAAAAGTCCCAGACAGTGTGAACTAACACTATCATGTACTCCCGTCCAACTAACACTACGGACTCCAATACTCTCTCTCATCTCTCTTCTCTCTCTCATCCCTCCCTCATCTCTCTATCTAACCTTGAGATGATGCACCATGTTGAACCCAGCTTCTCTTCGTCCTGGTTTTGAGGACGATGAGAAGAGAGGAAAGTGGTGTAGAAAACACCAATTTTCAAACTTTTTACTAACCATTCTAACCTATTAACTGTCAATTTTCTCAAGAACCATCACGACTGCCTTTTCTTTGACAGTAGTTGGGTCAGATTTTTGCAAGGAGAAATCACAGCTGACCCATGGCCTGAATGTTCTGCTGTAGCCCTTTCAATGTCCACCACCGGGTTCGGAGTCTCTCCCAGACCCAGACTCAATAACCAGTGTTCTTTCTAGTTAACCAGGTGATTGGGTCGTGCTAAAGAAACATCCAAAGACAGGACTAGGGCCGGGATATCTTGGGCCATTCCAGGTGCTGCTGAGGCCAACCTCTCTAAAGTTCGAGGGACGAGACAACTGGATCCAGACCAGTCACTGCAAGAAGCTGCTAAACTACGTCAAAGGATGAGGAGTATCACTTTTGTTTACTTGTTTACATTCATTCTTAGGAAGGAAGGCACCTCAAATTGGCAAGGAGCCACAAGAAGACATTTGTTAGTAGCACATCCTAGAGGGTAATATCAGATATAGGTTTAATAGTAGCTCCGGCTCCTTGTTTGTTAATCCTGTATGGGTGTCCGGCAGCTAGGCGGCCCGCAGATGAGGTAAAGGAGATAGGTTGGTGGGGTCCTCCAGTTGTGAGGCAGTTATTACTGGAGGCCTGTGACTGTCAGAAGTTCTTGTTTGGAGTTGACAGGTCTGTACTATTTCCTATGCGGGTTAGCCATTTATAAGGTAATTTCCCTAATGTCAGAGGGTCATGTGTCCTGGTAAAGCTTGTCTCGTAATCTTACGTTGCAGCTGATTGGGAGGTTTTAGGGCTCCTTGGTTTTCCATTGGATCCGGGCATGTACTTATGTTTTTGTTTCCATTAATTCTATATGCCTGATGTATAACCAACCGAGTACGAGATGCCCTGAAGACCAAACCATCGACCAGATGCTGAGGAATAATCATCGAGGGACACTGAGCAGCATATGACAAAGAGGAGGGACTGTTGTGGAAATTATTATGATGTGTTTTCTAATATTGTCATCGTGTCTCTCAGTGTGTAAACCACTGGAAGTGGATATCTTGCTGCGGATATAGAGACGCAGCAAGCAGTGTTTTCTTGGCGAATGGATAGATGCCGGCTGGGGCCCTCCGCCCAAAGGCGGATTTATTGGCTTGGCGTGTATGCATTTATTAAGAGAACAATATACGGAAAGGAACGTGCATTCGTTATTTCCAGTGTGCCTGATCAACCGCTGGAGATGGTGACGCTGTTCCTATAAGTAGGCCCACATGAGAATCCTGGTGAGCCTTGTTGAGCATTGATCACTGATCGGTGCTGAACAAGACTCCCCTAGTGGTGACTGAGAGACATGTTGTGGTATTCTTTCTGTGGGTGTGTGTGTCATCACTTCCTGTATGTCTGTACTGTACCTGAAGGGAGTGGTCAGGTGTTGGGCCCGCCCACTTCCTATTTGTTATCCCTTGGTCTATGTAAATAAAGAAAGGTTCTGAGAGGGCAGTCTCTCTACAGATCTCAACCATGAAACATCTTAAAGCATTACTGGAATAGTGCGGCCTTTCCTTACACAAAAGAGCTGATACACGTGCTTGGGAGCGCGGGGTAAGGGAAATTACTATAACACTTGTAACTGTGAGACAGAGAAATGTCCTGACATTAGCCGCTACAGATGATGATCTTCAGTTCCCCATCAGAATATACCCATGACCCCCTCCCCACTACAGGGGTGAGCTATAAGGTGCAGTATATAACAGGCAGGAAGGATATACAATAGTGCTATATTCTTTATCACATCATAATACAGGACTGGGAAAGAGTGGACAGCAGTTACATGATTACATCCCTGCCCGATCCTGCCCCTGTATTATAACTTGGCTGCAGTAGTTACTGCACTCCCTGTAGGTCAGACAATACAGTGTATAGAGAATATTGTGATCTGTAGAGTAGAAGAAAATTGTAAACTCACCAGCAAAAGATGGTAATCACGGTGGCAAGCAATAGAAATCCGCATAGCGGCAGGACAACGCGGTACATGACTGGTAATAAAGACACAAGATGCTCGTTATCAATTCTTATCATAGAGAACATATTCTACAAGACATTGTCCAACATCTCTAGATCCTAGAGGATAATGAGAGTAGAAATAGGAGAGGAAGGACTTGACTACTCACTGTTATTTGCACCAGCGCTGTCCGGACCCGGGGTTGTACTCCCTGATCCTAGGGAAAGTCACTGTCCATGAAAGAATGAAGGAAAATCAAGACATGAAATCAATGATAGCGGAAGCTGAACCCCAAAACGAGGACAAGAGGCAACGTCAGAAGATGACAATAAATCAGTATTTAGTAAGTGCCCACTAGTGGATGTCATCATTTAAGGCCATGGTTTCAGATTAGAAACCTTACAGCTTTCTTTCTGAAATATCCTCCTCTTGTTCCCAGGGGTTGTGTACGGTTTTGCAGTTCAGCGCCATCCAAGTAAATGGGGCTCAGCTACAATGCCGCACACAGCCCACTGTCCTATAACCTGAGCTCCAAGCCACAGAGATACTCAGCCAGATTTGCCTCTAGGACTCGTAATCATGTAAGGATAAATACAATATTCAGCCCCCATTCCGTAGATAAACCCCGGTGATAATAGCCATTACCTGCAGGTGTTTTTGTGGGCTTCAGTAAACATAACATATAAAAAGAAAAGAAAAACAAGAACAATTCTTCTTGAATCCATCGTCTCCAAATATCTAACCCTCAAAAGAATCCAGTGCACCCCAACGCATAGAACCCTGGACACAGCATTGTGATGTCATACAGCTTCGAGTATTCTAAGGGGCGGGGCTCCTGGCTACTGCTGATGTCATCAGAGATCTAGTCTGAATGAAGAACTGTATATAGAGCAGTAATGTTTAAAGGGGAATGCCACTTTTAGTAAACTCTTTAACAAAGTCATAAGTATATTGGGCTGCTATTTATTAGAGAACTGGTGTGAAGGTGGAAATGAGCTTGGTGCCCATAGCTAACCAATCAGATTCACACCTTTCAATTTGGGCCACTCCTTTTGGAAAGTGAAAGGAGGAATCTGATTGATTGCTATGGGCAAATAAGCCAGTTTTCCGTTACACCAGTTTGATAAATGATCCCCATTATGTACATTATAGCATGAGACTATACAATTATGATACATAATTTATACATTCAGAACTCCTGGGTGGCAATGAGGACTCTCCTTCCCTCTTAACCCCTTAAGGGCGC
>JAKVIS010006039.1:0-11056 GCA_033119425.1 Bufotes viridis
TATTATATTTGCCAGCCACAGCTGAAACCACTGATTTATGGTATTGCTATTTTGGCAATTGAATTTCACCCCAGAACAAAATATATGTTTTGGCGGACACTATTATATTTTGCCAGCCACAGCTGAAACCACTGATTTATGGTATTGCTATTTTGGCAATTGAATTTCACCCCACAACAAAATATATGTTTTGGCGGACACTATTATATTTTGCCAGCCTCAGCTGTAAATACTGATTCATGGTATTGCTATTTTTTCAATTGAATTTAACCCCAGAACAAAATATATGTTTTGGCGCACACTATGAAACCTGTCCTGCAATAGCTGGGACACCAGATTCAGGGTATTGCTATTTTGGCAAGTGAATTACACCCCAGAACAAAATGTATGTTTTGGCGGACACTATTATATTTTGCCAGCAACAGCTGAAACCACTGATTTATGGTATTGCTATTTTGGCAATTGAATTTCACCCCAGAACAAAATATATGTTGTGGCGGACACTATGAAACCTGGCCTGCAACAGCTGGGACACCAGATTCAGGATATTGCTATTTTGGCAGATTCATTTCACCCAAAACAAAATATATGTTTTGGAGGACACAACGAAACGTGGCCTGCAACAGCTGGGACACCAGATTCAGGGTATTGCTATTTTGTCAAGTGAATTACACCCCAGAACAAAATATATGTTTTGGCGAACACTATTATATTTTGCCAGCCACAGCTGAAACCACTGATTTATGGTATTGCTATTTTGGCAATTGAATTTCACCCCAGAACAAAATATATGTTTTGGCGGACACTATTATATTTTGCCAGCCACAGCTGAAACCACTGATTTATGGTATTGCTATTTTGGCAATTGAATTTCACCCCAGAACAAAATATATGTTTTGGCGGACACTATTATATTTTGCCATCCACAGCTGAAACCACTAATTTATGGTATTGCTATTTTGGCAATTGAATTACACCCCAGAACAAAATATATGTTTTGGCGGACACCATGAAACCTGGCCTGCAACAGCTGGGACACCAGATTCAGGGTATTGTTATTCTGGCAAGTGAATTACACCCCAGAACAAAATATATGTTTTGGCGGACACTATTAAATTTTGCCAGCCACAGCTGAAACCACTGATTTATGGTATTGCTATTTTGGCAATTGAATTTCATCACAGAACAAAATATATGTTTTGGCGGACACTATGAAACCTGGCCTGCAACAGCTGGGACACCAGATTCAGGGTATTGCTATTTTGGCAGATTAATTTCACCCCAGAACAAAATATATGTTTTGGAGGATACTATAAAACGTAGCCTGCAACAGCTGGGACACCAGATTCAGGGTATTGCTATTTTGGCAAGTGAATTACACCCCAGAACAAAATATATGTTTTGGCGGACACTATTATATTTTGCCAGCCACAGCTGAAACCACTGATTTATGGTATTGCTATTTTGGCAATTGAATTTCACCCCAGAACAAAATATATGTTTTGGCGGACACTATTATATTTTGCCAGCCACAGCTGAAACCACTGATTTATGGTATTGCTATTTTGGCAATTGAATTTCACCCCAGAACAAAATATATGTTTTGGCGGACACTATTATATTTTGCCATCCACAGCTGAAACCACTAATTTATGGTATTGCTATTTTGGCAATTGAATTACACCCCAGAACAAAATATATGTTTTGGCGGACACCATGAAACCTGGCCTGCAACAGCTAGGACACCAGATTCAGGGTATTGCTATTTTGGCAAGTGAATTACACCCCAGAACAAAATATATGTTTTGGCGGACACTATTAAATTTTGCCAGCCACAGCTGAAACCACTGATTTATGGTATTGCTATTTTGGCAATTGAATTTCATCACAGAACAAAATATATGTTTTGGCGCAAACTATGAAACCTGACCTGCAACAGCTGGGACACCAGATTCAAGGTATTGCTATTTTGGCAGATTAATTTCACCCCAGAACAAAATATATGTTTTGGAGGACACTATAAAACGTAGCCTGCAACAGCTGGGACACCAGATTCAGGGTATTGCTATTTTAGCAAGTGAATTACACCCCAGAACAAAATATATGTTTTGGCGGACACTATTATATTTTGCCAGCCACAGCTGAAACCACTGATTTATGGTATTGCTATTTTGGCAATTGAATTTCACCCCAGAACAAAATATATGTTTTGGCGGACACTGTTATATTTTGCCAGCCACAGCTGAAACCACTGATTTATGGTATTGCTATTTTAGCAATTGAATTTCACCCCAGAACAAAATATATGTTTTGGCGGACACTATTATATTTTGCCAAGCACAGCTGAAACCACTGATTTATGGTATTGCTATTTTGGCAATTTAATTTCACCCCAGAACAAAAGATATGTTTTGGCGGACACTATGAAACCTGGCCTGCAACAGCTGGGACACCAGATTCAGGGTATTGCTATTTTGGCAGATTAATTTCACCCCAGAACAAAATATATGTTTTGGAGGATACTATAAAACGTAGCCTGCAACAACTGGGACACCAGATTCAGGGTATTGCTATTTTGGCAAGTGAATTACACCCCAGAACAAAATATATGTTTTGGCGGACACTATTATATTTTGCCAGCCACAGCTGAAACCACTGATTTATGGTATTGCTATTTTGTCAATTGAACTTCACCCCAGAACAAAATATATGTTTTGGCGGACACTATTATATTTTGCCAGCCACAGCTGAAACCACTGATTTATGGTATTGCTATTTTGGCTATTGAATTTCACCCCAGAACAAAATATATGTTTTGGCGGACACTATTATATTTTGCCATCCACAGCTGAAACCACTAATTTATGGTATTGCTATTTTGGCAATTGAATTACACCCCAGAACAAAATATATGTTTTGGCGGACACCATGAAACCTGGCCTGCAACAGCTAGGACACCAGATTCAGGGTATTGCTATTTTGGCAAGTGAATTACACCCCAGAACAAAATATATGTTTTGGCGGACACTATTAAATTTTGCCAGCCACAGCTGAAACCACTGATTTATGGTATTGCTATTTTGGCAATTGAATTTCATCACAGAACAAAATATATGTTTTGGCGCAAACTATGAAACCTGGCCTGCAACAGCTGGGACACCAGATTCAAGGTATTGCTAATTTGGCAGATTAATTTCACCCCAGAACAAAATATATGTTTTGGCTGACACAATGAAACTTGGCCTGCAACAGCTGGGACACCAGATTCAGGGTATTGCTATTTTGCCAATTGAATTTCACCCCAGAACAAAATATATGTTTTGGCGGACACTATTATATTTTGCCAGCCACAGCTGAAACCACTGATTTATGGTATTGCTATTTTGGCAATTGAATTTCACCCCAGAACAAAATATATGTTTTGGCGGACACTATTATATTTTGCCAGCCACAGCTGAAACCACTGATTTATGGTATTGCTATTTTGGCAATTGAATTTCACCCCAGAACAAAATATATGTTTTGGCGGACACTATTATATTTTGCCAGCCACAGCTGTAAACCACTGATTCATGGTATTGCTATTTTGGCAATTGAATTTCACCCCAGAACAAAATATATGTTTTGGCGGACACTATGAAACCTGGCCTGCAACAGCTGGGACACCAGATTCAGGGTATTGCTATTTTGGCAAGTGAATTACACCCCAGAACAAAATATATGTTTTGGCGGACACTATTAAATTTTGCCAGCCACAGCTGAAACCACTGATTTATGGTATTGCTATTTTGGCAATTGAATTTCACCCCAGAACAAAATATATGTTTTGGCGGACACTATGAAACCTGGCCTGCAACAGCTGGGACACCAGATTCAGGGTATTGCTATTTTGGCAGATTAATTTCACCCCAGAACAAAATATATGTTTTGGAGGACACTATAAAACGTAGCCTGCAACAGCTGGGACACCAGATTCAGGGTATTGCTATTTTGGCAAGTGAATTACACCCCAGAACAAAATATATGTTTTGGCGGACACTATTATATTTTGCCAGCCACAGCTGAAACCACTGATTTATGGTATTGCTATTTTGGCAATTGAATTTCACCCCAGAACAAAATATATGTTTTGGCGGACACTATTATATTTTGCCAGCCACAGCTGAAACCACTGATTTATGGTATTGCTATTTTGGCAATTGAATTTCACCCCAGAACAAAATATATGTTTTGGCGGACACTATTATATTTTGCCATCCACAGCTGAAACCACTAATTTATGGTATTGCTATTTTGGCAATTGAATTACACCCCAGAACAAAATATATGTTTTGGCGGACACCATGAAACCTGGCCTGCAACAGCTGGGACACCAGATTCAGGGTATTGCTATTTTGGCAGATTAATTTCACCCCAGAACAAAATATATGTTTTGGAGGACACTATAAAACGTAGCCTGCAACAGCTGGGACACCAGATTCAGGGTATTGCTATTTTAGCAAGTGAATTACACCCCAGAACAAAATATATGTTTTGGCGGACACTATTATATTTTGCCAGCCACAGCTGAAACCACTGATTTATGGTATTGCTATTTTGGCAATTGAATTTCACCCCAGAACAAAATATATGTTTTGGCGGACACTATTATATTTTGCCAGCCACAGCTGAAACCACTGATTTATGGTATTGCTATTTTAGCAATTGAATTTCACCCCAGAACAAAATATATGTTTTGGCGGACACTATTATATTTTGCCAAGCACAGCTGAAACCACTGATTTATGGTATTGCTATTTTGGCAATTTAATTTCACCCCAGAACAAAAGATATGTTTTGGCGGACACTATGAAACCTGGCCTGCAACAGCTGGGACACCAGATTCAGGGTATTGCTATTTTGGCAGATTAATTTCACCCCAGAACAAAATATATGTTTTGGAGGATACTATAAAACGTAGCCTGCAACAACTGGGACACCAGATTCAGGGTATTGCTATTTTGGCAAGTGAATTACACCCCAGAACAAAATATATGTTTTGGCGGACACTATTATATTTTGCCAGCCACAGCTGAAACCACTGATTTATGGTATTGCTATTTTGTCAATTGAACTTCACCCCAGAACAAAATATATGTTTTGGCGGACACTATTATATTTTGCCAGCCACAGCTGAAACCACTGATTTATGGTATTGCTATTTTGGCTATTGAATTTCACCCCAGAACAAAATATATGTTTTGGCGGACACTATTATATTTTGCCATCCACAGCTGAAACCACTAATTTATGGTATTGCTATTTTGGCAATTGAATTACACCCCAGAACAAAATATATGTTTTGGCGGACACCATGAAACCTGGCCTGCAACAGCTAGGACACCAGATTCAGGGTATTGCTATTTTGGCAAGTGAATTACACCCCAGAACAAAATATATGTTTTGGCGGACACTATTAAATTTTGCCAGCCACAGCTGAAACCACTGATTTATGGTATTGCTATTTTGGCAATTGAATTTCATCACAGAACAAAATATATGTTTTGGCGCAAACTATGAAACCTGACCTGCAACAGCTGGGACACCAGATTCAAGGTATTGCTAATTTGGCAGATTAATTTCACCCCAGAACAAAATATATGTTTTGGCTGACACAATGAAACTTGGCCTGCAACAGCTGGGACACCAGATTCAGGGTATTGCTATTTTGCCAATTGAATTTCACCCCAGAACAAAATATATGTTTTGGCGGACACTATTATATTTTGCCAGCCACAGCTGAAACCACTGATTTATGGTATTGCTATTTTGGCAATTGAATTTCACCCCAGAACAAAATATATGTTTTGGCGGACACTATTATATTTTGCCAGCCACAGCTGAAACCACTGATTTATGGTATTGCTATTTTGGCAATTGAATTTCACCCCAGAACAAAATATATGTTTTGGCGGACACTATTATATTTTGCCAGCCACAGCTGTAAACCACTGATTCATGGTATTGCTATTTTGGCAATTGAATTTACACCCCAGAACAAAATATATGTTTTGGCGGACACTATGAAACCTGTCCTGCAATAGCTGGGACACCAGATTCAGGGTATTGCTATTTTGGCAAGTGAATTACACCCCAGAACAAAATATATGTTTTGGCGGACACTATTATATTTTGCCAGCCACAGCTGAAACCACTGATTTATGGTATTGCTATTTTGGCAATTGAATTTCACCCCAGAACAAAATATATGTTTTGGCGGACACTATGAAACCTGGCCTGCAACAGCTGGGACACCAGATTCAGGGTATTGCTATTTTGGCAGATTAATTTCACCCCAGAACAAAATATATGTTTTGGAGGACACTATAAAACGTAGCCTGCAACAGCTGGGACACCAGATTCAGGGTATTGCTATTTTGGCAAGTGAATTACACCCCAGAACAAAATATATGTTTTGGCGGACACTATTATATTTTGCCAGCCACAGCTGAAACCACTGATTTATGGTATTGCTATTTTGGCAATTGAATTTCACCCCAGAACAAAATATATGTTTTGGCGGACACTATTATATTTTGCCAGCCACAGCTGAAACCACTGATTTATGGTATTGCTATTTTGGCAATTGAATTTCACCCCAGAACAAAATATATGTTTTGGCGGACACTATTATATTTTGCCATCCACAGCTGAAACCACTAATTTATGGTATTGCTATTTTGGCAATTGAATTACACCCCAGAACAAAATATATGTTTTGGCGGACACTATGAAACCTGGCCTGCAACAGCTGGGACACCAGATTCAGGGTATTGCTATTTTGGCAGATTAATTTCACCCCAGAACAAAATATATGTTTTGGAGGACACTATAAAACGTAGCCTGCAACAGCTGGGACACCAGATTCAGGGTATTGCTATTTTAGCAAGTGAATTACACCCCAGAACAAAATATATGTTTTGGCGGACACTATTATATTTTGCCAGCCACAGCTGAAACCACTGATTTATGGTATTGCTATTTTGGCAATTGAATTTCACCCCAGAACAAAATATATGTTTTGGCGGACACTGTTATATTTTGCCAGCCACAGCTGAAACCACTGATTTATGGTATTGCTATTTTAGCAATTGAATTTCACCCCAGAACAAAATATATGTTTTGGCGGACACTATTATATTTTGCCAAGCCACAGCTGAAACCACTGATTTATGGTATTGCTATTTTGGCAATTTAATTTCACCCCAGAACAAAAGATATGTTTTGGCGGACACTATGAAACCTGGCCTGCAACAGCTGGGACACCAGATTCAGGGTATTGCTATTTTGGCAGATTAATTTCACCCCAGAACAAAATATATGTTTTGGAGGATACTATAAAACGTAGCCTGCAACAACTGGGACACCAGATTCAGGGTATTGCTATTTTGGCAAGTGAATTACACCCCAGAACAAAATATATGTTTTGGCGGACACTATTATATTTTGCCAGCCACAGCTGAAACCACTGATTTATGGTATTGCTATTTTGTCAATTGAACTTCACCCCAGAACAAAATATATGTTTTGGCGGACACTATTATATTTTGCCAGCCACAGCTGAAACCACTGATTTATGGTATTGCTATTTTGGCTATTGAATTTCACCCCAGAACAAAATATATGTTTTGGCGGACACTATTATATTTTGCCATCCACAGCTGAAACCACTAATTTATGGTATTGCTATTTTGGCAATTGAATTACACCCCAGAACAAAATATATGTTTTGGCGGACACCATGAAACCTGGCCTGCAACAGCTAGGACACCAGATTCAGGGTATTGCTATTTTGGCAAGTGAATTACACCCCAGAACAAAATATATGTTTTGGCGGACACTATTAAATTTTGCCAGCCACAGCTGAAACCACTGATTTATGGTATTGCTATTTTGGCAATTGAATTTCATCACAGAACAAAATATATGTTTTGGCGCAAACTATGAAACCTGACCTGCAACAGCTGGGACACCAGATTCAAGGTATTGCTAATTTGGCAGATTAATTTCACCCCAGAACAAAATATATGTTTTGGCTGACACAATGAAACTTGGCCTGCAACAGCTGGGACACCAGATTAAGGGTATTGCTATTTTGCCAATTGAATTTCACCCCAGAACAAAATATATGTTTTGGCGGACACTATTATATTTTGCCAGCCACAGCTGAAACCACTGATTTATGGTATTGCTATTTTGGCAATTGAATTTCACCCCAGAACAAAATATATTTTTGGCGGACACTATTATATTTTGCCAGCCACAGCTGAAACCACTGATTTATGGTATTGCTATTTTGGCAATTGAATTTCACCCCACAACAAAATATATGTTTTGGCGGACACTATTATATTTTGCCAGCCTCAGCTGTAAATACTGATTCATGGTATTGCTATTTTTTCAATTGAATTTAACCCCAGAACAAAATATATGTTTTGGCGCACACTATGAAACCTGTCCTGCAATAGCTGGGACACCAGATTCAGGGTATTGCTATTTTGGCAAGTGAATTACACCCCAGAACAAAATGTATGTTTTGGCGGACACTATTATATTTTGCCAGCAACAGCTGAAACCACTGATTTATGGTATTGCTATTTTGGCAATTGAATTTCACCCCAGAACAAAATATATGTTGTGGCGGACACTATGAAACCTGGCCTGCAACAGCTGGGACACCAGATTCAGGATATTGCTATTTTGGCAGATTCATTTCACCCAAAACAAAATATATGTTTTGGAGGACACAACGAAACGTGGCCTGCAACAGCTGGGACACCAGATTCAGGGTATTGCTATTTTGTCAAGTGAATTACACCCCAGAACAAAATATATGTTTTGGCGAACACTATTATATTTTGCCAGCCACAGCTGAAACCACTGATTTATGGTATTGCTATTTTGGCAATTGAATTTCACCCCAGAACAAAATATATGTTTTGGCGGACACTATTATATTTTGCCAGCCACAGCTGAAACCACTGATTTATGGTATTGCTATTTTGGCAATTGAATTTCACCCCAGAACAAAATATATGTTTTGGCGGACACTATTATATTTTGCCATCCACAGCTGAAACCACTAATTTATGGTATTGCTATTTTGGCAATTGAATTACACCCCAGAACAAAATATATGTTTTGGCGGACACCATGAAACCTGGCCTGCAACAGCTGGGACACCAGATTCAGGGTATTGTTATTCTGGCAAGTGAATTACACCCCAGAACAAAATATATGTTTTGGCGGACACTATTAAATTTTGCCAGCCACAGCTGAAACCACTGATTTATGGTATTGCTATTTTGGCAATTGAATTTCATCACAGAACAAAATATATGTTTTGGCGCAAACTATGAAACCTGGCCTGCAACAGCTGGGACACCAGATTCAAGGTATTGCTAATTTGGCAGATTAATTTCACCCCAGAACAAAATATATGTTTTGGCTGACACAATGAAACGTGGCCTGCAACAGCTGGGACACCAGATTCAGGGTATTGCTATTTTGCCAATTGAATTTCACCCCAGAACAAAATATATGTTTTGGCGGACACTATTATATTTTGCCAGCCACAGCTGAAACCACTGATTTATGGTATTGCTATTTTGGCAATTGAATTTCACCCCAGAACAAAATATATGTTTTGGCGGACACTATTATATTTTGCCAGCCACAGCTGAAACCACTGATTTATGGTATTGCTATTTTAGCAATTGAATTTCACCCCATAACAAAATATATGTTTTGGCGGACACTTTTATATTTTGCCAAGCACAGCTGAAACCACTGATTTATGGTATTGCTATTTTGGCAATTTAATTTCACCCCAGAACAAAAGATATGTTTTGGCGGACACTATGAAACCTGGCCTGCAACAGCTGGGACACCAGATTCAGGGTATTGCTATTTTGGCAGATTAATTTCACCCCAGAACAAAATATATGTTTTGGAGGACACTATAAAACGTAGCCTGCAACAGCTGGGACACCAGATTCAGGGTATTGCTATTTTGGCAAGTGAATTACACCCCAGAACAAAATATATGTTTTGGCGGACACTATTATATTTTGCCAGCCACAGCTGAAACCACTGATTTATGGTATTGCTATTTTGGCAATTGAATTTCACCCCAGAACAAAATATATGTTTTGGCGGACACTATTATATTTTGCCAGCCACAGCTGAAACCACTGATTTATGGTATTGCTATTTTGGCAATTGAATTTCACCCCAGAACAAAATATATGTTTTGGCGGACACTATTATATTTTGCCATCCACAGCTGAAACCACTAATTTATGGTATTGCTATTTTGGCAATTGAATTACACCCCAGAACAAAATATATGTTTTGGCGGACACCATGAAACCTGGCCTGCAACAGCTGGGACACCAGATTCAGGGTATTGCTATTTTGGCAAGTGAATTACACCCCAGAACAAAATATATGTTTTGGCGGACACTATTAAATTTTGCCAGCCACAGCTGAAACCACTGATTTATGGTATTGCTATTTTGGCAATTGAATTTCATCACAGAACAAAATATATGTTTTGGCGCAAACTATGAGACCTGGCCTGCAACAGCTGGGACACCAGATTCAAGGTATTGCTAATTTGGCAGATTAATTTCACCCCAGAACAAAATATATATTTTGGCTGACACAATGAAACGTGGCCTGCAACAGCTGGGGCACCACATTCAGGGTATTGCTATTTTGCCAATTGAATTTCACCCCAGAACAAAATATATGTTTTGGCGGACACTATTATATTTTGCCAGCCACAGCTGAAACCACTGATTTATGGTATTGCTATTTTGGCAATTGAATTTCACCCCAGAACAAAATATATGTTTTGGCGGACACTATTATATTTTGCCAGCCACAGCTGAAACCACTGATTTATGGTATTGCTATTTTGGCAATTGAATTTCACCCCAGAACAAAATATATGTTTTGGCGGACACTATTATATTTTGCCAGCCACAGCTGAAACCACTGATTTATGGTATTG
>JAKVIS010006040.1:0-11120 GCA_033119425.1 Bufotes viridis
AGCCCAGCCTCTATTTTAAGCTGGAGTCACGTAGCGCCCGCACGTCACACTGCTCCTGACTAGTGTAGGGGAGAGGATGCAGCTTCTGTGAGAGGCTGAGATAGGCAGGGAGAAAAGTCAGCAACTGGCACCTAATGAGACGGATCGATCTGCAGCTGAGAATCAGTGAAGACTTCTGCTATCTACTTGATTGCTGGTTTTTGGCTGCTGGGCGTTTTCTGTCACTTATTTTCATGGGTTGATGGCGGCCATTTTGTGACTTGTGGTGCTCCAGAACAAGCTGCCACACATCCATCAATGCTTCAATGCTATTTTTTTTTTTTGCTATATCCTCCATCAGGGGCTTGGCTGTGCTAATTGTCACCCCTAGAAACTCAGGATAGCAATTTCTATATTTTATTAAGGGGTTAAATACAATTGCCCAAATACCAATCCCTAAATCTGGTGTTCCAGCTTTGGCTGAACAAGCATAATACTGTCTGCTGTCTGGCAAAGGATAGATTATTTTCTGGGGTGAAATTCAATTGGCAAAATAGCAAAACCATTTTCCATCAGTGGATTCAGCGGTGGCTGTACAAATATAGTATCATGTAGTCTCCGCCAAAACAGATATTTTTGGTTTGGGGTTAGAATTCAATTGCTCAAAAATAGCAATACCATACGTCAGTGGTTTCAGCAGTGGCTGGCAAAATATATTAGTGTTTCCTCCAAAACATATATTTTGTTCTGGGGTGAAATTCACTTGCCAAAATAGCAATCACCTAAATCTGGTGTCACAGCTGAGCCTGGCAAACTATATTAGTATCCATAAAAACATATATTTTCTTCTGGGGTGAAATTCACTTGCCAAAATAGCAATCCACTAAATCTGGTGTCACAGCTGAGCCTGGCAAACTATATTAGTATCCATAAAAACATATATTTTGTTCTGGGGTGAAATTCACTTGCCAAAATAGCAATCCACTAAATCTGGTGTCACAGCTGAGCCTGGCAAACTATATTAGTATCCATAAAAACATATATTTTCTTCTGGGGTGAAATTCACTTGCCAAAATAGCAATCACACTAAATCTGGTGTCACAGCTGAGCCTGGCAAACTATATTAGTATCCATAAAAACATATATTTTCGTTCTGGGGTGAAATTCACTTGCCAAAATAGCAATCCACTAAATCTGGTGTCACAGCTGAGCCTGGCAAACTATATTAGTATCCGCAAAAACATATATTTTCTTCTGGGGTGAAATTCACTTGCCAAAATAGCAATCCACTAAATCTGGTGTCACAGCTGAGCCTGGCAAACTATATTAGTATCCGTAAAAACATATATTTTGTTCTGGGGTGAAATTCACTTGCCAAAATAGCAATCCACTAAATCTGGTGTCACAGCTGAGCCTGGCAAACTATATTAGTATCCACTAAAAACATATATTTTGTTCTGGGGTGAAATTCACTTGCCAAAATAGCAATCCACTAAATCTGGTGTCACAGCTGAGCCTGGCAAACTATATTAGTATCCATAAAAACATATATTTTCTTCTGGGGTGAAATTCACTTGCCAAAATAGCAATCCACTAAATCTGGTGTCACAGCTGAGCCTGGCAAACTATATTAGTATCCATAAAAACATATATTTTGTTCTGGGGTGAAATTCACTTGCCAAAATAGCAATCCTCTAAATCTGGTGTCACAGCTGAGCCTGGCAAACTATATTAGTATCCATAAAAACATATATTTTCTTCTGGGGGTGAAATTCACTTGCCAAAATAGCAACACCCTAAATCTGGTGTCACAGCTGAGCCTGGCAAACTATATTAGTATCCACTAAAAACATATATTTTGTTCTGGGGTGAAATTCACTTGCCAAAATAGCAATCCTCTAAATCTGGTGTCACAGCTGAGCCTGGCAAACTATATTAGTATCCATAAAAACATATATTTTCTTCTGGGGTGAAATTCACTTGCCAAAATAGCAACACCCTAAATCTGGTGTCACAGCTGAGCCTGGCAAACTATATTAGTATCCATAAAAACATATATTTTGTTCTGGGGTGAAATTCACTTGCCAAAATAGCAATCCTCTAAATCTGGTGTCACAGCTGAGCCTGGCAAACTATATTAGTATCCGCAAAAACATATATTTTCTTCTGGGGTGAAATTCACTTGCCAAAATAGCAATCACCCTAAATCTGGTGTCACAGCTGAGCCTGGCAAACTATATTAGTATCCGTAAAAACATATATTTTCTTCTGGGGTGAAATTCACTTGCCAAAATAGCAATCCACTAAATCTGGTGTCACAGCTGAGCCTGGCAAACTATATTATTATCCATAAAAACATATATTTTGTTCTGGGGTGAAATTCACTTGCCAAAATAGCAATCCACTAAATCTGGTGTCACAGCTGAGCCTGGCAAACTATATTATTATCCATAAAAACATATATTTTGTTCTGGGGTGAAATTCACTTGCCAAAATAGCAATCCTCTAAATCTGGTGTCACAGCTGAGCCTGGCAAACTATATTAGTATCCATAAAAACATATATTTTCTTCTGGGGTGAAATTCACTTGCCAAAATAGCAATCACCCTAAATCTGGTGTCACAGCTGAGCCTGGCAAACTATATTAGTATCCGTAAAAACATATATTTTCTTCTGGGGTGAAATTCACTTGCCAAAATAGCAATCCACTAAATCTGGTGTCACAGCTGAGCCTGGCAAACTATATTAGTATCCACTAAAAACATATATTTTGTTCTGGGGTGAAATTCACTTGCCAAAATAGCAATCCCCTAAATCTGGTGTCACAGCTGAGCCTGGCAAACTATATTAGTATCCATAAAAACATATATTTTCTTCTGGGGTGAAATTCACTTGCCAAAATAGCAATCCACTAAATCTGGTGTCACAGCTGAGCCTGGCAAACTATATTAGTATCCATAAAAACATATATTTTCTTCTGGGGTGAAATTCACTTGCCAAAATAGCAATCCACTAAATCTGGTGTCACAGCTGAGCCTGGCAAACTATATTAGTATCCGTAAAAACATATATTTTCTTCTGGGGTGAAATTCACTTGCCAAAATAGCAATCCACTAAATCTGGTGTCACAGCTGAGCCTGGCAAACTATATTAGTATCCGCAAAAACATATATTTTGTTCTGGGGTGAAATTCACTTGCCAAAATAGCAATCCACTAAATCTGGTGTCACAGCTGAGCCTGGCAAACTATATTAGTATCCATAAAAACATATATTTTCTTCTGGGGTGAAATTCACTTGCCAAAATAGCAATCACCCTAAATCTGGTGTCACAGCTGAGCCTGGCAAACTATATTAGTATCCGCAAAAACATATATTTTGTTCTGGGGTGAAATTCACTTGCCAAAATAGCAATCCTCTAAATCTGGTGTCACAGCTGAGCCTGGCAAACTATATTAGTATCCATAAAAACATATATTTTCTTCTGGGGTGAAATTCACTTGCCAAAATAGCAATCCCCTAAATCTGGTGTCACAGCTGAGCCTGGCAAACTATATTAGTATCCGCAAAAACATATATTTTGTTCTGGGGTGAAATTCACTTGCCAAAATAGCAATCCCCTAAATCTGGTGTCACAGCTGAGCCTGGCAAACTATATTAGTATCCATAAAAACATATATTTTCTTCTGGGGTGAAATTCACTTGCCAAAATAGCAATCACCCTAAATCTGGTGTCACAGCTGAGCCTGGCAAACTATATTAGTATCCATAAAAACATATATTTTGTTCTGGGGTGAAATTCACTTGCCAAAATAGCAATCCACTAAATCTGGTGTCACAGCTGAGCCTGGCAAACTATATTAGTATCCGTAAAAACATATATTTTGTTCTGGGGTGAAATTCACTTGCCAAAATAGCAATCCACTAAATCTGGTGTCACAGCTGAGCCTGGCAAACTATATTAGTATCCGTAAAAACATATATTTTGTTCTGGGGTGAAATTCACTTGCCAAAATAGCAATCCACTAAATCTGGTGTCACAGCTGAGCCTGGCAAACTATATTAGTATCCATAAAAACATATATTTTCTTCTGGGGTGAAATTCACTTGCCAAAATAGCAATCACACTAAATCTGGTGTCACAGCTGAGCCTGGCAAACTATATTAGTATCCGTAAAAACATATATTTTCTTCTGGGGTGAAATTCACTTGCCAAAATAGCAATCCACTAAATCTGGTGTCACAGCTGAGCCTGGCAAACTATATTAGTATCCATAAAAACATATATTTTGTTCTGGGGTGAAATTCACTTGCCAAAATAGCAATCCACTAAATCTGGTGTCACAGCTGAGCCTGGCAAACTATATTAGTATCCGCAAAAACATATATTTTGTTCTGGGGTGAAATTCACTTGCCAAAATAGCAATCCACTAAATCTGGTGTCACAGCTGAGCCTGGCAAACTATATTAGTATCCATAAAAACATATATTTTGTTCTGGGGTGAAATTCACTTGCCAAAATAGCAATCCCCTAAATCTGGTGTCACAGCTGAGCCTGGCAAACTATATTAGTATCCATAAAAACATATATTTTCTTCTGGGGTGAAATTCACTTGCCAAAATAGCAATCCACTAAATCTGGTGTCACAGCTGAGCCTGGCAAACTATATTAGTATCCGCAAAAACATATATTTTGTTCTGGGGTGAAATTCACTTGCCAAAATAGCAATCCTCTAAATCTGGTGTCACAGCTGAGCCTGGCAAACTATATTAGTATCCACTAAAAACATATATTTTGTTCTGGGGTGAAATTCACTTGCCAAAATAGCAATCACCTAAATCTGGTGTCACAGCTGAGCCTGGCAAACTATATTAGTATCCGTAAAAACATATATTTTGTTCTGGGGTGAAATTCACTTGCCAAAATAGCAATCCACTAAATCTGGTGTCACAGCTGAGCCTGGCAAACTATATTAGTATCCATAAAAACATATATTTTGTTCTGGGGTGAAATTCACTTGCCAAAATAGCAATCCACTAAATCTGGTGTCACAGCTGAGCCTGGCAAACTATATTAGTATCCATAAAAACATATATTTTGTTCTGGGGTGAAATTCACTTGCCAAAATAGCAATCCACTAAATCTGGTGTCACAGCTGAGCCTGGCAAACTATATTAGTATCCATAAAAACATATATTTTGTTCTGGGGTGAAATTCACTTGCCAAAATAGCAATCCTCTAAATCTGGTGTCACAGCTGAGCCTGGCAAACTATATTAGTATCCACAAAAACATATATTTTGTTCTGGGGTGAAATTCACTTGCCAAAATAGCAATCCACTAAATCTGGTGTCACAGCTGAGCCTGGCAAACTATATTAGTATCCATAAAAACATATATTTTGTTCTGGGGTGAAATTCACTTGCCAAAATAGCAACACCCTAAATCTGGTGTCACAGCTGAGCCTGGCAAACTATATTAGTATCCACTAAAAACATATATTTTGTTCTGGGGTGAAATTCACTTGCCAAAATAGCAATCCCCTAAATCTGGTGTCACAGCTGAGCCTGGCAAACTATATTAGTATCCATAAAAACATATATTTTGTTCTGGGGTGAAATTCACTTGCCAAAATAGCAATCCACTAAATCTGGTGTCACAGCTGAGCCTGGCAAACTATATTATTATCCGCAAAAACATATATTTTGTTCTGGGGTGAAATTCACTTGCCAAAATAGCAATACCCTAAATCTGGTGTCACAGCTGTTGCAGGCCCATTGTAAATCTGTCCATAAAAGGATACCTTTCATCCAGGGCCTAAATACTTGCCCTAAAGAGATATTCCCCTAAATCAGTGGTTACTGCTGTGCCTGGATTAGTGTAATAAGCTACATAAACAAATAGGCAGATAGTGGTAGGTGCCTGTAAAAAAGGCCTGAATTTGAAATCAATACATTGGGCCAAATATTTTTTCCTTATTGTGGTGCTTGGTGAGCGGTAACAATGAGGAAAACATCTAGTAAGGGACGCGGGCCGCGATCGTGGTGGTGTTAGTGTACCCTCTGGTGCTGGGAGAGGGCGTGGCCATTCTGCCACAGCCACACATCCTAGTGAACCAACTACCTCAGGTTCCAGTACCCGCCAGAATTTACAGCGATATTTGGTGGGGCCCAATGCCGTTCTAAGGATGGTAAGGCCTGAGCAGGTACAGGCGCTAGTCAATTGGGTGGCCGACAGTGGATCCAGCATGTTCACAACATTATCTCCCACCAAGTCTTCTGCAGAAAGCGCACAGGTGGCACCTGAAAACCAAGCCCATCAGTCTGTCACATCACCCCCATGCATATCAGGGAAACTGTCTGAGCCTCAAGTTATGCAGCAGTCTCTTATGCTGTTTGAAGACTCTGCTGGCAGGGTTTCCCAAGGGAATCCACCTAGCCCTTCCCCTGTGGTGGAAGACATAGAATGCACTGATGCACAACCTCTGATGTTTACTGATGATGAGGACATGGGAATACCACCTCATCGGAGTCCGCACGTCTCTGATGATGACGAAACACAGGTGCCAACTGCTGCGTCTTTCTGCAGTGTGCAGACCGAACAGGAGGACAGGGAGGAAGACTGTGTGGAAGACGATGCAGGGGACGATGAGGTCCTAGACCCCACATGGAATGAAGGTCGTGCCACTGACTTTCATAGTTCAGAGGAAGAGGCAGTGGTGAGACCGAGCCAACAGCGTAGCAAAAGAGGAGCAGGGGGCAAAAGCAGAACAGCCGCCGCCAAGAGAGTTCGCCTGATACAGGCCACCGCCACCAGGGACCGAGCACCCCAAAGGCAGCTTCAAGGAGTTCCCTGGCATGGCACTTCTTTAAACAATGTGCTGACGACAAGACCCGAGTGGTTTGCACGCTGTGCCATCAGATCCTGAAGCGAGGCATTAACGTTCTGAACCTTAGCACAACCTGCATGACCAGGCATCTACATGCAAAGCATGAACTGCAGTGGAGTAAACACCTTAAAAGCAAGGAACTCACTCAGGCTCCCCCTGCTCCCTCTTCTGCTGCTGCCTCGGCCTCTTCCTCCGCCTCGGGAGGAATGTTGGCACCTGCCGCCCACCAAACAGAGGATGTGCCAGCGACACCACCACCTGCGTCACCAAGCATCTCCACCATGTCACACGGCAGCGTTCAGCTCTCCATCTCACAAACCTTGGAGAGAAAGCGTAAATTCCCACCTAGCCACCCTCGAGCCCTGGGCCTGAATGCCAGCATTTCTAAACTACTGGCCTTTGAAATGCTGTCATTCAGGCTGAGTGGACACTAGACAGCTTCAAACAGCTGATGTCCATGGCTGTCCCACAGTATGTTGTCCCCAGCCGCCACTACTTCTCCAAGACAGCCGTGCCTTCCCTGCACATGCAAGTGTCCGATAAAATCAAGTGTGCACTGCGCAGCGCCATTTGTGGCAAGGTCC
Organism: Bufotes viridis; assembly: GCA_033119425.1. NCBI lineage: Eukaryota > Metazoa > Chordata > Amphibia > Anura > Bufonidae > Bufotes > Bufotes viridis. The sequence continues at coordinate 7,452 of JAKVIS010006040.1, forward strand.
ACCTAACCACAGATACGTGGACCAGTAAGCACGGCCAGGGACGCTATATCTCCCTAACTGCACACTGGGTAAATGTAGTGGCGGCTGGGCCCCAGGCGGAGAGTTCCTTGGCGCACGTCCTTCCGCCGCCAAGGATCACAGGGCATCATTGTTTGCCTCCTGTAGCCTCCTCCTCCTACTCGGCTTCCTCCTCCTCTGCTTCCACCAGCTCATCCAGTCAGCCACACACCTTCACCACCAACTTCAGCACAGCCCGGGGTAAGCGTCAGCAGGCCATTCTGAAACTCATATGTTTGGGGGACAGGCCCCACACCGCGCAGGAGTTGTGGCGGGGTGATTGAACAACAGACCGACCAGTGGTTGCTGCCGGTGGGCCTCAAGCCCGGCCTGGTGGTGTGCGATAATGGGCGAAATCTCGTCGCAGCTCTGGGACTAGCCGGTTTGGCGCACATCCCTTGCCTGGCGCATGTGCTGAATTTGGTGGTGCAGAAGTTCATTCACAACTACCCCAACATGTCAGAGCTGCTGCATAAAGTGAGGGCCGTCTGTGCGCGATTCCGGCGTTCACATCCTGCCGCTGCTCGCCTGTCTGCGCTACAGCGTAACTCGGCCTTCCCGCTCACCGCCTCATATGCGGCGTGCCCACCAGGTGGAACTCCACCTTGCACATGCTGGAGAGACTGTGCGAGCAGCAGCAGGCCATAGTGGAGTTTCAGCTGCAGCACGCACGCGTCAGTCGCACTGCGGAACAGCACCACTTCACCACCAATGATTGGGCCTCCATGCGAGACCTGTGTGCCCTGTTGCGCTGTTTCGAGTACTCCACCAACATGGCCAGTGGCGATGACACCGTTATCAGCGTTACAATACCACTTCTATGTCTCCTTGAGAAAGCGCTTAGGGCGATGATGGAAGAGGAGGTGGCCCAGGAGGAGGAGGAGGAGGAGGAGGGATGAGGGTCATTTTAGCACTTTCAGGCCAGTCTGTTAGAAGTGGCTCAGAGGGAGGTTTTTGCAACAGCAGAGGCCAGGTACAAATGTGGCCAGCCAGGGCCCACTACTGGAGGACGAGGAGGATGAGGAGGAGGTGGAGGAGGATGAGGATGAAGCAGGTTCACAGCGGGGTGGCACCCGACACAGCTCAGGCCCATCACTGGTGCGTGGCTGGGGGATACGGAGGGACGATGACGATCGCCTCCCACAGAGGACAGCTTGTCCTTACCTCTGGGGAGCCTGGCACACATGAGCGACTACATGCTGCAGTGCCTGCGCAGCGACAGCAGAGTTGCCCACATTTTAACGTGTGCGGACTACTGGGTTGCCACCCTGCTGGATCCCGATACAAAGACAATGTGCCCACCTTACTTCCTGCACTGGAGCGTGATAGGAAGATGCGCGAGTTCAAGCGCACGCTGGTAGAGCGCTCCTGAGAGCATTCCCAAATGTCACAGGGAACAGGTGGAAGCCCAAGGCGAAGGCAGAAGAGGAGCAAGAGGTCGCCAACGCAGCAGTGTCACGGCCAGCTCTTCTGAGGGCAGGGTTAGCATGGCAGAAATGTGGAAAAGTTTTGTCTCCACGCCACAGCTAACTGCACAACCACCTGATACGGAGCGTGTTAGCAGGAGGCAGCATTTCACTAACATGGTTGAACAGTACGTCTGCACACCCCTCCACGTACTGACTGATGGTTCGGCCCCATTCAACTTCTGGGTCTCCAAATTGTCCACGTGGCCAGAGTTAGCATTTTATGCCTTGGAGGTGCTGGCCTGCCCGGCGGCCAGCGTTTTGTCTGAACGTGTATTCAGCACGGCAGGGGCGTCATTACTGACAAGCGCAGCCGCCTGTCCACAGCCAACGTGGACAAGCTGGCGTTCATAAAAATGAACCAGGCATGGATCCCACAGGACCTGTGCCTCCCTTGTGCAGAATAGACATTTCCCTCCCCATCAACCATGTATTCTTGTACTCTGGGGCACTTCTTTATTGAATCCTCATTTTTTACTTTACCATGATCTTGCGGTGCAACCCAAAGTTGAATGAACCTCTCCTCTGTCTGGGTGCTGGTCCAAAATACATGAGAGTGACATTCTCCGTTGGTGGTTGATATGACGCATGATTCCTTGCTGTGGGACCTCTCTCCTCTGTCTGGGTGCTGGTCCAAAATACATGAGAGTGACATTCTCCGTTGGTGGTTGATATGACGCATGATTCCTTGCTGTGGGACCTCTCTCCTCTGTCTGTGTGCTGGGCCTAAATAAATGAGAGTGACATTCTCCGGTGGTGGGTGATATGACGCATGATTCCATGCTGTGGGACCTGTATCCTCTGTCTGGGTGCTGGTCCAAAATACATGAGTGGCCTTCTCCGGTGGTGGGTGATATGACGCATGATTCCATGCTGTGGGACCTGTATCCTCTGTCTGGGTGCTGGTCCAAAATACATGAGTGGCCTTCTCCGGTGGTGGGTGATATGACGCATGATTCCATGCTGTGGGACCTGTATCCTCTGTCTGGGTGCTGGTCCAAAATACATGAGTGGCCTTCTCCGGTGGTGGGTGATATGACGCATGATTCCATGCTGTGGGACCTGTATCCTCTGTCTGGGTGCTGGTCCAAAATACATGAGTGACATTCTCCGGTGCAGGGTGATATGACGCATGATTCCTTGCTGTGGGACCTGTATCCTCTGTCTGGGTGCAGGGTCAGAGTCTCTCAAAGTGGCCTTCTCTTGTGGTGGGTGATGTGAAGCTGATGTTTGTGCCATCTGACATGGTTGCCGGGGTCCCATTAAATGGTGTCCTACTCCTGTGGTGGGTGATCTAAATGCCTGATTCTCTGCTGTGAAAACCCCTCTCCTCCGCCTGGGTGCAGGGTCAAAGTCTCTCAAGTGGCCTTCTCTTGTGCTGGGTGATGTGAAGCTGATGTTTGTGCCATCTGACATGGTTGCCGGGGTCCCATTAAATGGTGTCCTACTCCTGTGGTGGGTGATCTAAATGCCTGATTCTCTGCTGTGAAAACCCTCTCCTCTGTCTGGGTGCTGGTCCCAAATAAATGAGAGTGGCCTTCTCCGGTGGTGGTTGATATGACGCATGATTCCTTGATGTGGGACCTGTATCCTCTGTCTGGGTGCTGGTCCAAAATAAATGAGTGGCCTTCTCCGGTGGTGGGTTGATATGACGCCTTATTCCTTGCTGTGGGACCTCTCTCCTCTGTCTGGGTGCTGGTCCAAAATACATGAAAGTGGCCTTCTCCGGTGGTGGTTGATATGACGCATGATTCCTTGATGTGGGACCTGTATCCTCTGTCTGGGTGCTGGTCCAAAATAAATGAGTGGCCTTCTCCGGTGGTGGTTGATATGACTGCATGATTCCATGCTGTGGGACCTGTCTCCTCTGTCTGGGTGCTGGTCCAAAATACATGAAGTGGCCTTCTCCGGTGGTGGGTGATATGACGCATGATTCCATGCTGTGGGACCTGTATCCTCTGTCTGGGTGCTGGTCCAAAATACATGAGTGGCCTTCTCCGGTGGGGGTGATATGACGCATGATTCCTTGCTGTGGGACCTGTATCCTCTGTCTGGGTGCTGGTCCAAAATACATGAGTGACATTCTCCGATTATGATGACTGACAGTCTTCTATAGTTTCCTCCACTAAACAGAAGGCTATGATCA
>JAKVIS010006041.1:0-11072 GCA_033119425.1 Bufotes viridis
ACCCGGTATAGACAAATTTGAATGTAAGAGGATGTTCTTTATTTCATAAAAATGTGCGCAAAATAAAAACAACGCGTTTCGGGGAGGCTTTGGTCCTCTTCATCAGGTTAGCATTAATGAACTACATTCAAGATTGTCTATACCGGGTTTTTGAGTGCTGGATCAGGAATCTGATTCTTTCTCTTCATGGTACCAGATCAGCTTAACTAAAATGGTGGCTGCGTGTGTTAGAAAGTCCCAGGAACGCAACATCACCCAAAATACCGTGCAGCCAGCCATCCCCTGTGATGTCACAGCCCTATAAGGCTACTTTCACCTCTGAGTTTTTGTTGTCCGGCATGGGATCTAAAAACCACAGCAAAATGCATCTGTTTGAATTAATACAACCGGCTGCATCCGTTCATACCGAATCCGGTTGTATCATATTGGAAATTAAGAAACCAGATCCAGCACTAAAACCTTTGTAAGTAGAGTTGAACGAACACCTGGATGTTTGGGTTCGAGAAGTTCGGCTGAACTTCCCGAAAATGTTCGGGTTCGGGATCTGAACTCGACCTGAACTTCATCCCGAACCCGAACGCCATTGAAGTCAATGGGGACCCGAACTTTTGGGCACTAAAAAGGCTGTAAAATAGTCCAGTAAAGGGCTAGAGGGCTGCAAAAGGCAGCAAAATGTAGGTAAATGCCCTGCAAACAAATGTGGATAGGGAAATGAATTAAAATAAAATAAAATAAATAAAAATTAACCAATATCAATTGGAGAGAGGTCCCATAGCAGAGAATCAGGCTTCAAGTCACCCACCAATGGAGAAGGTCACTTTCTGTTTTTTCAGCCCCAGCACCCAGACAGGGGAGAGAGGTCCCATAGCATAAAATCAGGCTTCATATCACCCACCACTGGAGAAGGCCACTTTCAGTTATTTAGGCCCCAGCGCACAGACAGAGGAGAGAGGTCCCAGAGCAAGGAATAAGGCGTCATATCACCCACCACGGGAGAAGGCCACTTTCAGTTATTTAGGCCCCAGCACCCAGACAGAGGAGAGAGGTCCCACAGCAGAGAATCAGGCGTCATATCACCCACCACTGTAGAAGGCCACTTCCAGATATTTAGCCCACGGCACCCAGACAGAGGAGAGAGGTCCCACAGCAAGGAATAAGGCGTCATATCACCCACCACTGGAGGAGGCCACTTTGAGTTATTTAGGCCCCAGCACCCAGACAGAGGAGAGAGGTCCCACAGCAGAGAATCAGGCGTCATGTCACCCACCACTGTAGAAGGCCACTTCAGTTTTTTAGGCCCCAGCACCCAGACAAAGGAGAGAGGTCCCATAGCACAGAATCAAGCTTCATATCACCCACCACTGGAGAATGCCACTTTGAGTTATTTAGGCCTCAGCACCCAGACAGAGGAGAGAGGTCCCACCGCAAGGAATAAGGCGTCATATCACCCACCACTGGAGAAGGCAACTTCCAGATATTTAGCCCACAGCACTCAGACAGAGGAGAGAGGTCGCATGACAGAGGTTCAGGCTTCATGTCACCCACCATTGTAACAGGCCACTTTCAGTTATTTAGGCCCCAGCGCCCAGATTGAGGAGAGGTTCATTCAACTTTGGGTTGCACCGCAAGATCATGGTAAAGTTAAAAAAATGAGGATTCAATAAAGAAGTGCCCCGGAGTACAAGAATACATGGTTGAGGGGGAGGCAGTTATAAATGTCTATTCTGCACAAGGGAGGGACAGGTCCTGTGGGATCCATGCCTGGTCCATTTTATGAACGTCAGCTTGTCCACGTTGGCTGTGGACAGGCGGCTGCGTTTGTCAGTAATGGCGCCCCTGCCCTGCTGAATACACGTTCAGACAAAACGCTGGCCGCCGGGCAGGCCAGCACCTCCAAGGCATAAAATGCTAACTCTGGCCACGTGGACAATTTGGAGACCCAGAAGTTGAATGGGGCCGAACCATCAGTCAGTACGTGGAGGGGTGTACTGTTCAACCATGTTAGTGAAATGCTGCCTCCTGCTAACACGTTCCGTATCAGGTGGTGGTGCAGTTAGCTGTGGCGTGGAGAAAAAACTTTTCCACATTTCTGCCATGCTAACCCTGCCCTCAGAGGAGCTGGCCGTGACACAGCTGCGTTGGAAACCTCTTGCTGCCTCCTCTGCCTTCCTCCAGTAGTGGGCCCTGGCTGGCCACATTTGTACCTGGCCTCTGCTGTTGCAAAAAACCTCCCTCTGAGCCACTTCTAACAGACTGGCCTGAAAGTGCTAAAAATGACCCCTCATCCTCCTCCTCCTCCTGGCCCACCTCCTCTTCCTTCATCGCCCTAAGCGTTTTCTCAAGGAGACATAGAAGTGGTATTGTAACGCTGATAACAGTGTCATCGCCACTGGCCATGTAGGTGGAGTACTCGAAACAGCACAACAGGGCACACAGGTCTCGCATGGAGGCCTAATCATTGGTGGTGAAGTGGTGCTGTTCCGCAGTGCGACTGATGCGTGCGTGCTGCAGCTGAAACTCCACTATGGCCTGCTGCTGCTCGCACAGTCTCTCCAGCATGTGCAAGGTGGAGTTCCACCTGGTGGGCACGTCGCATATGAGGCAGTGAGCGGGAAGGCCGAAGTTACGCTGTAGCACAGATAGACGAGCAGCGGCAGGATGTGAACGCCGGAAGTGCGCACAGACGGCCCTGACTTTATGCAGCAGCTCTGACATGTCGGGGTAGTTGTGAATGAACTTCTGCACCACCAAATTCAGCACATGCGCCAGGCAAGGGATGTGCGTCAAACCGGCTAGTCCCAGAGCTGCGACGAGATTTCGCCCATTATTGCACACCACCAGGCCGGGCTTAAAGGCCCACCGGCAGAAACCACTTGTCTCCTGCGCGGTGTGGGGCCTGTCCCCCAAACATATGAGTTTCAGAACGGCCTGCTGACGTTTACCCCGGGCTGTGCTGAAGTTGGTGGTGAAGGTGTGTGGCTGACCGGATGAGCAGGTGGAAGAAGAGGAGGAGGAAGCCGAGTAGGAGGAGGAGGCTACAGGAGGCAGAGAATGATGCCCTGCGATCCTTGGCGGCGGAAGGACGTGCGCCAAGGAACTCTCCGCCTGGGGCCCAGCCGCCACTACATTTGTAGTGTACGGGAGTTGTACTGCCCGTCACTACGGAAGGGTCACTTGGCTGCTGTCGCTCCTCTCATTTTAGGAGGAGGCTGGTAAAGGTCCTATTTGTACCATGCAATGTAAATCAATGTAATTTATGGTATTTGATTCCCCTGTTACTGTGAAATGTGCTATGTGCAGGCCGGCTAGGGATGTAATTCCAGCTCTAGTCACTAGAGGGAGCTAGGTTGCCCTAGTCTATATAAGGCTCAGTCAGGGGAAGGGAAGGCAGTCTAGAGTATGCCTTAGACAAGTGCAGGCCATGTGCCTGTGAAGGCCAAACCCAGGCCTGATGGCCTGTGAGGAATCCACCCTAGGAAGATGGTGCCCTAGGAGAAGGAGTGCAGACCCTGGAGTCTGTGAAGGCCACATGTCTCAGGCCTAGGCGAGTTCAGCAGAAGTCAACCTGGAGGCAATCCCTAGAGCAAGAGGTACTAAATGTCAAGAGGAGGTACATTATAAACTGGAGATTCAAGGATATAAGCCAGAAGTAGGGCATTGGGGCCTTGAAGCATCAATTCCAGTCAGGACGAGTCAGGAAGAAAGTAAGGTTCACCTGCAATTCCAAGTCCTGTATTATCACCCTCTGTTTTACCTTGCTGGATGTAAGACCACTGCAATTGTGATTGTCTGCAAAAGGAACTGTTGGAAAGACTGCTTACTGTATCATCACTGTTCTCAGTAAAGTTGGAATTCTGTTTTCAAGTTACAAGTCTGCACCTCTGTTTATTCCTACTATAAATACGGTGTGCCACCGTTTACTGGCACTGGCGTCCACGACACCTCAGGGACCCAGCCATAGGCACGTTAAACTACAACACCAAGGGCACCTCACATTCCACCTGGCTGTGTCCCGCAAGAACCCAGAGAGTGCCCCAGAGGAACAGCGTGCCGGCCTCTCCATCACTGGCATTCCCCAGGTTAGTTCCATACATTGCCCTGACTTGGGGATGCTACATTTTAGCGTCACGAACAGGATACGCACGTTTTACGGACTGTGAGCAAAAACGTGAACTTTGTGCCTTAACCAGTTTGCCAAGTGACAAAACGCCTGTTTATTTGAAGTAAACTTTGCGGACCTAAAACGTACAGAAAAGTGTCCCAAAAACCTCCAGAAAGCGCTGTGCAGTGTTGCGCTATCAAGAGGAAGAAAATCGCCACTTCAAAGTGCATTTTTGTGGACTTTTATGCTGTTTTACTACCGCTGCTTGCTGTCATTGAATTGATGCATCATGGCGTCCAAGATGGCCGCCGGCGCCATTGGACTTCTACTTGCGCCATCACTGTCCTCAGTGGCGCGAAAATTTGGCGCCAAAACCCTCCAAGAAGGAGGAGGAGACGACCTGGAGGTAACGCCTTCCCTTGAGGATTATAATATGGACACCGCCTACCCTATACTGGAATACCTAGGGGGCGTGCAAGAATCGACGGGGTGGGGCCTGCAGGAACAGTGGCTCACCCTGCTACGGGGTTTCCTACCTGAATCGGAGGGATCCGGAGCCGTAGTTGGTGCAATGGAGGCGACACCAGGAGCAACTAAGGGCGCCCTGCGCCCCAGCGTATACTCCCAGCGACATGGCCCAGACCTGTCCATGGCCACAAGCCGAGCCCTGCCGTTTTCACCCGCAGAGAGAAGGCTTCCTCCCGCGGAACCCAGCGTGGTCGGCCCTGATGGCCGAGATCCGAGTGGCGGCAACTTTAAAAACTACCACTCAGAAGAAATACTTGAGGAAGTCACCAAACGGATTTATGAGGACTCCAGGGACAGCAAGCCCCAGCTTGAACGCCGCACCGGAGTCGTGCTCGAGTTTGATAAGGTCAGAGGATTTGGCTTCATCCAAGAAACCGGCACCAACCGGGACTACTACGTGAATCGCCGGTCCGTCAAGCGCAGCTATCTCCCGGGCGACTGCATAATCTAGCGGTCGGAGAGAAAGTGGAGTTCACTCCCGCAGAGGGCCTGCGAGGCCCATATGCCACTGCGGTGACCCGTCCCGGACCGGTACCGGAGGACTGGGAAGAAGCAGAAGATCCGGTGGAGGCAGAGGACCCGCCGGGACCCATCCGGAATACGTACCAGGAGAAGAGTTCCTTTCTCGGCCCGAACATTTTCTGGCAGCCGACGATCCTGGACAAGCCTCCCAGTCCTTACCCCTCTCCAGAGCTGCCGCGACGAGAGAAGACAGCCGCTGATTGGGCGCGGATGGCCCAGTTCAGTGAAGCCATGGATGACCTGCGGAAGAACCGCCAGGATAGAACCTCATCTGAGCCTGCTGCAAGTGTGCCGGAATCCAGCAGTGAGATCTCCGCCCTGGAGGAGCGGATCGATTCCTTACAGGCTTACCTGGATGGCCTGCGGCAAGTGACAGAGGCTAAGAAAACAGCGCAGCAGTCCAGCGGTGGTGAGTTACCTGTGCCCCCTGTGCATCCTGAACCCGTAGTACCAGGTCCTACCGCTAACGCTGAGCCACCCAAGGTCCGTGTAAAAGCGGATAAATTGACTTATGCCAGGAGCCGAGTCCGCCTTGACGGGAGCGTTATGTCCCGGCCAGAGGAAGTGTCTACCCCAGCGCCGGCCCGTGTCCCAAGACCAGCAGCTCCTGTGTGTCCGCAACCCAGCGGGCCAATGAGGTGGGTAGGCCCAATACCGGTGATGTTTCCAGCCCATTCTCTTTGGTGGGCACCCCCTCCAAGTGGCCCTGGTGCATGGCCCAGACTACCTGCAGCACAGGGCTGCACTACCTCCGACGAACGGGGCTCATTTGACACCTACCTGTGAGCAGGCCTGCTAGGCCATTTTTGCTCATCCTCACAGGGACATCATATTTGTTGCAGGAACTGTTCCTTTAAGTTTGCCAGGCTGGTAGAGCTTGCTGCCAGTTCCCCACGGCCGGTGGCATGTTTGACAAATAAGTTGCCACTGTGGAACCACTGCTCCCAGCCTGCCTCTTTCTGTTCCGGGACATCCTGCCTGCTGCTAACATTGTGGCGTCAAGTACTTTAATAACTCCAAGTTGTGCTTTTTATTTGCACCTTATCCCTTTTTAACCCCATTTCAGGTTGAAAAGGGTTCTTTTATGTCAGCACTTTAAATATACGCAGGACTTGCCAGGAAGATGTTACCCTGGTATTGTCAGAGTCCTGTATTGTGATTTTATGTATGTGCTGCTGACCGTATTTATTGCTAAAACATATTTTATCTAAGTCTATGTGCCCAGAGATGGACTCCTGTGTGCGAGTCTCTGTGATATGCTTTTATGGACTCACTCATTGTCATGGACTATCCTGGTATTCCCTAACATCCGCTGTGCCAGGTCAGCGCCCCAGTTCCACTCTTTATCCTGAAGAAAGAGAGCGACGCCCCTTGTCACCGCACTTCTCCGTCAGTCAGCTGGACCTGATGACAATTGTCGATGCAGATAGAATTGAGTACTGATATGTATGTATTCTTGCATGTTTTTCTTTTGTCTCTTTCAGGTGGAAATTCCAGTAGGGCGGTACCCTGGTAGAGTACGAGGGCGTACTCAGCTTAAAGCAGCGGGGTATGTAGTGTACGGGAGTTGTACTGCCCGTCACTACGGAAGGGTCACTTGGCTGCTGTCGCTCCTCTCATTTTAGGAGGAGGCTGGTAAAGGTCCTATTTGTACCATGCAATGTAAATCAATGTAATTTATGGTATTTGATTCCCCTGTTACTGTGAAATGTGCTATGTGCAGGCCGGCTAGGGATGTAATTCCAGCTCTAGTCACTAGAGGGAGCTAGGTTGCCCTAGTCTATATAAGGCCCAGTCAGGGAAGGGAAGGCAGTCTAGAGTATGCCTTAGACAAGTGCAGGCCATGTGCCTGTGAAGGTCAAACCCAGGCCTTATGGCCTGTGAGGAATCCACCCTAGGAAGATGGTGCCCTAGGAGAAGGAGTGCAGACCCTGGAGTCTGTGAAGGCCACATGTCTCAGGCCTAGGCGAGTTCAGCAGAAGTCAACCTGGAGGCAATCCCTAGAGCAAGAGGTACTAAATGTCAAGAGGAGGTACATTATAAACTGGAGATTCAAGGATATAAGCCAGAAGTAGGGCATTGGGGCCTTGAAGCATCAATTCCAGTCAGGACGAGTCAGGAAGAAAGTAAGGTTCACCTGCAATTCCAAGTCCTGTATTATCACCCTCTGTTTTACCTTGCTGGATGTAAGACCACTGCAATTGTGATTGTCTGCAAAAAGGAACTGTTGGAAAGACTGCTTACTGTATCATCACTGTTCTCAGTAAAGTTGGAATTCTGTTTTCAAGTTACAAGTCTGCACCTCTGTTTATTCCTACTATAAATACGGTGTGCCACCGTTTACTGGCACTGGCGTCACGACACCTCAGGGACCCAGCCATAGGCACGTTAAACTACAACACCAAGGGCACCTCACATTCCACCTGGCTGTGTCCCGCAAGAACCCAGAGAGTGCCCCAGAGGAACAGCGTGCCGGCCTCTCCATCACTGGCATTCCCCAGGTTAGTTCCATACATTGCCCTGACTTGGGGATGCTACACATTTAGGGAGATATAGCGTCCCTGGCCATGCTTACTGCTCCACGCATCTATGGTTAGGTGGACCTTGCCACAGATGGCGTTGCGCAGTGCACACTTGATTTTATCGGATACTTGGTTGTGCAGGGAAGGCACGGCTGTCTTGTAGAAGTAGTGGCGGCTGGGAACCACATACTGGGGGACAGCCATGGACATCAGCTATTTGAAGCTGTCTGTGTCCACCAGCCTGAATGACAGCATTTCAAAGGCCAGTAGTTTAGAAATGCTGGCATTCAGGCCCAGGGCTAGAGGGTGGCTAGGTGGGAATTTACGCTTTCTCTCCAAGGTTTGTGAGATGGAGAGCTGAACGCTGCCGTGTGACATGGTGGGGATGCTTGGTGACGCAGGTGGTGTTGTCGGTGGCACATCCTCTGTTTGGTGGGCGGCAGGTGCCAACATTCCTCCCGAGGCAGAGGAAGAGGCCGAGGCAGCAGCAGAAGAGGGAGCAGGGGGAGCCAGAGTGAGTTCCTTGCTTTTAAGGTGTTTACTCCACTGCAGTTCATGCTTTGCATGTAGATGCCTGGTCATGCAGGTTGTGCTAAGGTTCAGAACATTAATGCCTCGCTTCAGGTTCTGATGGCACAGCGTGCAAACCACTCGGGTCTTGTCGTCAGCACATTGTTTAAAGAAGTGCCATGCCAGGGAACTCCTTGAAGCTGCCTTTGGGGTGCTCGGTCCCTGGTGGCGGTGGCCAGTAGCATGCAAACTCTCTTGGCGGTGGCTGTTCTGCTTTTGCCCCCTGCTTCCTCTTTTGCTTCGCAGTTGGCTCGGTCTCACCACTGCCTCTTCCTCTGAACTATGAAAGTCAGTGGCACGACCTTCATTCCATGTGGGGTCTAGGACCTCATTGTCCCCTGCATCGTCTTCCTCCTAGTCTTTCTCCCTGACCTCCTGTTCAGTCTGCACACTGCAGAAAGACGCAGCAGTTGGCACCTGTGTTTCGTCATCATCAGAGACGTGCGGACTCCGATGAGGTGGTATTCCCATGTCCTCATCATCAGGAAACATCAGTGGTTATGCATCAGTGCATTCTATGTCTTCCACCACTGGGGAAGGGCTAGGTGGATTCCCTTGGGAAACCCTGCCAGCAGAGTCTTCAAACAGCATAAGAGACTGCTGCATAACTTGAGGCTCAGACAGTTTCCCTGATATGCATGGGGGTGATGTGACAGACTGATGGGCTTGGTTTTCAGGTGCCACCTGTGCGCTTTCTGCGGAAGACTGGGTGGGAGATAATGTTGTGAACGTGCTGGATCCACTGTCGGCCACCCAATTGACTAGCGCCTGTACCTGCTCAGGCCTTACCATCCTTAGAACGGCATTGGGCCCCACCAAATATCGCCGTAAATTCTGGTGGGTACTGGAACCTGAGGAAGTTGGTTCACTAGGACTTGTGGCTGTGGCAGAATGGCCACGTCCTCTCCCAGCACAAGAGGGTACACTAACACCACCACGACCACGTCCGCATCCCGTACTAGATGTTTTCCTCATTGTTACCGTTCACCAAGCACCACAATAAGGAAAATTATATTTGGCCCAATGTATTGATTTCAAATTCAGGGCTTTTTTTAAAGGCACCTAAAACTATCTGCCTAGTTATTTATGTAGCGTATTACACTAATCCAGGCACAGCAGTAACCACTGATTTTGGGGAATATCAATTGTAGGCCTAGTATTTAGGCCATTGATGACAGGTATCCTTTTACGGACTGAATTCAAATAGGCCTGTAACTGCTGGAACACTAGATTTATGGAATTGCTATTTTAGCAATTAAATTTCACCATAGAAAGAAATATACCCTTTTACAGACTGATTTCAAATAGGCCTGCAACTGCTGGAACACCAGATTTAGGGAATTGCAATGTTTGCAATAGAATTTCAACACAGAAAGAAATATACCCTTTTACAGACTGATTTCAAATAGGCCTGCAACTGCTGGAACACCAGATTTAGGGAATTGCAATGTTTGCAATAGAATTTCAACACAGAAAGAAATATACCCTTTTACGGACTGATTTCAAATAGGCCTGCAACTGCTGGAACACTAGATTTATGGAATTGCTATTTTAGCAATTAAATTTCACCATAGAAAGAAATATATCCTTTTACAGACTGATTTCAAATAGGCCTGCAACTGCTGGAACACTAGAATTATAGAATTGCTATTTTAAGAACTAAATTTCACCACAGACAGAAATATACCCTTTTACGGACAGATTTCAAATAGGCCTGCAACTGCTGGAACACCAGATTTAGGGAATGCAATGTTTGCAATAGAATTTCAACACAGAAAGAAATATACCCTTTAACGGACCGATTTCAAATAGGCCCGCAACTGCTGGAACACTAGATTTATGGAATTGTTATTTTAGCAATTCAATTTCACCATAGAAAGAAATATACCCTTTTACGGACAGATTTCAAATAGACCTGCAACTGCTGGAACACTAGATTTTGTTAATTTCTAACGATAATTTGTTTTCCCTTAGTCCTAACAGCAGCACAGATGGGGTTAACCACCCCCCGTGGACTGGCAGGACCGGCGGAATGTTTAATGAGCCCAAGACTAATAACTCAATTTAACAATTAAATATCTCCTTAAAAGGAGGAAGTCAACCCCCAGCCCACTGTGTTTATAGTAAGAAAAAAACTAGACTTACTAGGGTGGGAAATTTGTGTGCTACTGTTAGGACTAAGGGAAAACAAATTATCGTTAGAAATTAACGATTCCCTTACGTCCTACCAGCAGCACAGATGGGGATATAGCAAGAAGAAACCCCTAGGGAGGGCCTTCCTGCCTGGCTGAACTAAGAAAAGTCTGCCCAAAGGCCCAAAACTCAGCTAGACTGGCATCTAGTCTATAATGGGAGATGAATGTCGATTCAGAGCTCCAGGAGGCAGCTTTGCAAATCATGTTGAGAGGCAGAAGACTCCTCTCGGCAAAAGAAGTAGCCACAACTCTAGTAGAGTGGGCCTTCACGAATCCCGGAGGGTCCAGAGATTGTGGAAACAAGGGATTCCTTAATAGCCTCCTCAATCCACCGACTGATGGAAGGTTTGGATGCCTTATAGCCTTTAAACTTACCGGCAACAGGATTAGCAGATTCTCATCTTTCCTGAACTCCTTGATCTATCCACATAGATCCGGAGACATCTCGAGACGTCCAGAGGATGTCTAGCACAGTGATGGGCAACGTGCGGCTCTCCAGCTGTTGCAGAACTACAACTCCCAGCATGCAAAGCCTGTCTATAGCTATCAGCCTACTGCAGGGCATGGTGGGAGTTGTAGTTTAGCAACAGCTGAGAGCCGCACGTTGCCCATCACTGGTCTAGCGAGTTCCTA
>JAKVIS010006042.1:0-11009 GCA_033119425.1 Bufotes viridis
CCAGCACTAGCTGGCAAACTATAATAGTGTCCGGCAAAACATATGTTTTGTTCTGGGGTGAAATTCAATTGCAGAAATAGCAATCCCCTCAATCTGGTGTCACAGCACTGGCTGGCAAACTATAATAGTGTCCGACAAAACATATATTTTGTTCTGGGGTTAAATTCAATTGCCAAAATAGCAATCCCTAAATCTGGTGTCCCAGCACTGGCTGGCAAACTATAATAGTGTCCGACAAAACATTTATTTTGTTCTGGGGAGAAATTCAATTGCGAAAATAGCAATCCCCTCAATCTGGTGTCCCAGCACTGGCTGGCAAACTGTAATAGTGTCCGCCAAAACATATATTCTTGTACTGGGGTGAAAATCACTTACTAAAATAGCCATCCCCTAAATCTGGTGTCCCAGCACTGGCTGGTAAACTATAATAGTGTCAGCGAAAAATATATTTTGTTCTGGGGTGAAATTCAATTGCCAAAATAACAATACCATAAATATGGTGTCACAGCTGTGGCTGGCAAACTATAATAGTGTCCGTCAAAACATATATTTTGTTCTGGGGTTAAATTCAATTGCCAAAATAGCAATACCATAAATCTGGTGTCACAGCTGTGGCTGGCAAACTATAATAGTGTCTCACCAAAACATATATTTTGTTCTGGGGTGAAATTCAATTGCCAAAATAGCAATCCCTAAATCTGGTGTCCCAGCACTGGCTAACAAACTATAATAGTGTCTGCCAAAACATATATTTTGTTCTGGGGTGAAATTCACTTTCCAAAAGAGCAATCCTCTAAATCTGGTGTCCCAGCACTGGCTGGCAAACTATAATAGTGTCAGCGAAAACATATATTTTGTTCTGGGGTGAAATTCAATTGCCAAAATAACAGTAACATAAATATGGTGTCACAGCTGTGGCTGGCAAACTATAATTGTGTCCGTCAAAACATATATTTTGTTCTGGTGTTAAATTCAATTGCCAAAATAGCAATCCCCTAAATCTGGTGTCCCAGCACTGGCTGGCAAACTATAATAGTGTCAGCGAAAACATATATTTTGTTCTGGGGTGAAATTCAATTGCCAAAATAACAATACCATTAATCTGGTGTCACAGTGTGGCTGGCAAACTATAATAGTGTCCGTCAAAACATATATTTTGTTCTGGGGTTAAATTCAAATGCCAAAATAGCAATACCATAAATCTGGTGTCAAAGCTTTGGCTGGCAAACTATAATAGTGTTCACCAAAACATATATTTTGTTCTGGGGTGAAATTCAATTGCCAAAATAGCAATCCCCTAAATCTGGTGTCCCAGCACTGGCTAACAAACTATAATAGTGTCTGCCAAAACATATATTTTGTTCTGGGGTGAAATTCACTTTCCAAAAGAGCAATCCCCTAAATCTGGTGTCCCAGCACTGGCTGGCAAACTATAATAGTGTCAGCGAAAACATATATTTTGTTCTGGGGTGAAATTCAATTGCCAAAATAACAATACCATAAATCTGGTGTCACATCTGTGGCTGGCAAACAATAATAGTGTCCTCCAAAACATATTTTTTGTTCTGGGGTGAAATTCAATTGCCAAAATAGCAATACCATAAATCTGGTGTCGCAGCTGTGGCTGGTTAACGATAATCGTGTCCACCAAAACATAAATTTTGTTCTGGGGTAAAATTCAATTGCCAAAATAGCAATACCATAAATCTGGCGTCACAGCTGTGGCTGGCAAACTATAATAGTGTAAGCCAAAACATATATTTTGTTCTGGGGTTAAATTCAATTGCCAAAATAGCAATACCTTAAATCTGGTGTCACAGCTGTGGCTGGCAAACTATAATAGTGTCCGCCAAAACATATATTTTGTTCTGGGGTGAAATTCACTTGCCAAAATTGCAATCCCCTAAATCTGGTGTCCCAGCACTGGCTGGCAAACTATGAGTCCGCCAAAACATTTATTTTGTTCTGGGGAGTAATTCAATTGCCAAAATATCAATACCACAAATCTGGTGTCACAGCTGTGGCTGGCAAACTATAATGGTGTCCGCCAAAACATATATTTTGTTCTGGGGTGAAATTCACTTTCCAAAAGAGCAATCCCCTAAATCTAGTGTACCAGCACTGGCTGGCAAACTATAATAGTGTTTGCCAAAACATATATTATGTTCTGGGGTGAAATTCCATTGCCAAAATATTAATACCAAAAATCTGGTGTCACAGCTGTGGCTGGCAAACTACAATAGTGTTCGCCAAAACAAATAATTTTTCTGAGGTTAAATTCCCTTTGCTAAAATAGCAATCCACTAAATCTGGTGTCCCAGCACTGGCTGGCAAACTATAATAGTGTCCGACAAAATATATATTTTGTTCTGGGGTGAAAATCACTTGCCAAAATAGCAATCCCTAAATCTGGTGTCCCAGCACTGGCTGGCAAACTATAATAGTGTCTGTCAAAACATGTATTTTGTTCTGGGGTGAAATTCACTTGCCAAAATAGCAATCCCCTAAATCTGGTGTCCCAGCACTGGCTGGCAAACTATAATAGTGTCCGTCAAAACATATATTTTGTTCTGAGGTGAAATTCAATTGCCAAAATAGGAATACCATAAATCTGGTGTCAGAGCTGTGGCTGGCAAACTACAATAGGATCCGCCAAAACATATATTTTGTTCTGGGGTGAAATTCAGTTGCCAAAATAGCAATCCCCCTAATCTGGTGTCCCAGAACTGGTTGGCAATCTATAATAGTGTCCGCCAAAACATATATTTTGTTCTCGGGTGAAATTCACATGCCAAAATAGCAATCCCCTGAATCTGGTGTCCCAGCACTGGCTGGCAAACTATATAATAGTCTCCGCCACAACATATATTTTGTTCTGGGGTGAAATTCAATTGCCAAAATAGCAATCCCTAAAAGTGGTGTCCCAGCACTGGCTGACAAACTATAATAGTGTCTGCCAAAACATATATTTTGTTCTGGGGTGAAATTCACTTGCCAAAAGAGCAATCCCCTAAATCTGGTGTCACAGCTGTGGCTGGCAAACTACAATAGTGTCCGCCAAAACATATATTTTGTTCTGGGGTGAAATTCCCCTTGCTGAAATAGCAATCCCTAAATCTGGTGTCCAAGCACTGGCTGGCAAACTATAATAGTGTCCGACAAAACATATATTTTGTTCTGGGGTGAAATTCAATTGCAGAAATAGCAATCCCTCAATCTGGTGTACCAGCACTGGCTGGCAAACTGTAATAGTGTCCGCCAAAACATATATTTTGTTCTGGGGTAAAAATCACTTGCCAAAATAGCAATCCCCTAAATCTGCTGTCCCAGCACTGGCTGGCAAACTATTATATTGTCAGCGAAAACATATATTTTGTGCTGGGGTGAAATTCAATTGCCAAAATAACAATACCATAAATCTGGTGTCACAGTGTGGCTGGCAAACTATAATAGTGTCCGTCAAAACATATATTTTGTTCTGGGGTTAAATTCAATTGCCAAAATAGCAATACCATAAATCTGGTGTCAAAGCTGTGGCTGGCAAACTATAATAGTGTTCACCAAAACATATATTTTGTTCTGGGGTGAAATTCAATTGCCAAAATAGCAATCCCCTAAATCTGGTGTCCCAGCACTGGCTAACAAACTATAATATTGTCTGCCAAAACATATATTTTGTTCTGGGGTGAAATTCACTTTCCAAAAGAGCAATCCCCTAAATCTGGTGTCCCAGAACTGGCTGGTAAACTATAATAGTGTCAGCGAAAACATATATTTTGTTCTGGGGTGAAATTCAATTGCCAAAATAACAATAACATAAATCTGGTGTCACAGCTGTGGCTGGCAAACTATAACAGTGTCCGTCAAAACATATATTTTGTTCTAGGGTTAAATTCAATTGCCAAAATAGCAATCCCCTAAATCTGGAGTCCCAGCACTGGCTGGCAAACTATAATAGTGTCCGACAAAACATATATTTTGTTCTGGGGTGAAATTCAATTGCCAAAATAACAATAACATAAATCTGGTGTCACAGCTGTGGCTGGCAAACTATAACAGTGTCCGTCAAAACATATATTTTGTTCTAGGGTTAAATTCAATTGCCAAAATAGCAATCCCCTAAATCTGGAGTCCCAGCACTGGCTGGCAAACTATAATAGTGTCCGACAAAACATATATTTTGTTCTGGGGTGAAATTCAATTGCCAAAATAACAATAACATAAATCTGGTGTCACAGCTGTGGCTGGCAAACTATAATAGTATCCGTCAAAACATATATTTTGTTCTGGGGTTAAATTCAATTGCCAAAATAGCAATCCACTAAATCTGGTGTCCCAGCACTGGCTGGCAAACTATAATAGTGTCCGACAAAACATATATTTTGTTCTGGGGAGAAATTCAATTGCGAAAATAGCAATCCCCTCAATCTGGTGTCCCAGCACTGGCTGGCAAACTGTAATAGTGTCCGCCAAAACATATATTTTGTTCTGGGGTGGAAATCACTTGCCAAAATAGCAATCCCTAAATCTGTTGTCCCAGCACTGGCTGGCAAACTATAATAGTGTCAGCGAAAACATATATTTTGATCTCGGGTGAAATTCAATTGCCAAAATAACAATACCATAAATCTGGTGTCACAGCACTGGCTGGCAAACTATAATAGTGTCCGACAAAACATATATTTTGTTCTGGAGTTAAATTCAATTGCCAAAATAGCAATCCCTAAATCTGGTGTCCCAGCACTGGCTGGCAAACTATAATAGTGTCCGACAAAACATATATTTTGTTCTGGGAGAAATTCAATTGCGAAAATAGCAATCCCCTCAATCTGGTGTCCCAGCACTGGCTGGCAAACTGTAATAGTGTCCACCAAAACATATATTTTGTTCTGGGGTGATATTCAATTGCCAAAATAGCAATACCATAAATATGGTGTCACAGCTGTGGCTGGCAAACTATAATAGTGTCCGCCAAAACATATATTTTGTTGTGGGGTGAAATTCACATGCCAAAATAGCAATAACCTAAATCTGGTGTCCCAGCACTGGCTGGCAAACTATAATATTGTCCGCCAAAACATATATTTTGTTCTGGGGTGAAATTCAACTGCCAAAATACCAATACCATAAATCTGGTGTCACAGCTGTGGCTGGCAAACTTTAATAGTGTCCACCAAAACATATATTTTGCTCTGGGGTGAAATTTACTTGCCAAAATAACAATCCCCTAAGTCTGGAGTCCCAGCACTGTCTGGCAAAGTATAATAGTGTCCGCCAAAACATATATTTTGTTCTGGGGTGAAATTCAATTGCCAAAATAGCAATACCATAAATCTGGTGTCACAGCTGTGGCTGGCAAACTATAATAGTGTCCGCCAAAACATATATTTTGTTGTGAGGTGAAATTCACTTGCCAAAATAGCAATATCCTAAATCTGGTGTGCCAAGACTGGCTGGTAAACTATAATATTGTCCGGCAAAACATATATTTTGTTCTGGGGTGAAATTCAACTGCCAAAGTAGCAATACCATAAATCTGGTGTCACAGCTGTGGCTGGCAAACTATAATAGTGTCCGCCAAAACATATATTTTTTTCTGGGGTGAAATGCACTTGCTAAACTAGCAATCCCCTAAATCTGGTGTCCCAGCACTTGCTGGCAAACTATAATAGTGTCCGCCAAAACATATATTTTGTTCTGGGGTGAAATTCAATTGCCAAAAAAGCAATTCCATAAATCTAGTTTCACAGCTGTGGCTCGCAAACTATAATAGTGTCCGTCAAAACATATATTTTGTTCTGGTGTGAAATTCAATTGCCAAAATAGCAATCCCCTAAATCTGGTGTCCTAGCACTGGGTGGCAAACTATAATAGTGTCCGCCAAAACATATTTTTTGTTCTGGGGTGACAATCACTTGCCAAAATATCAATCCCCACATCTGGTGTCCCAGCACTGGCTGGCAAACTATAATAGTGTCCTCCAAAACATATATTTTGTTCTGGGGTGAAATTCAATTGCCAAAATAGCAATACCATAAATCTGGTGTCACAGCTGTGGCTGGCAAACTATAATAGTGTATGCCAAAACATATATTTTGTTCTGGGATGAAATTCAATTGCCAAAATAGCAAATCCTTAAATCTGGTGTCCCAGCATTGTCTGGCAAAGTATAATAGTGTCCGCCAAAACATATATTTTGTTCTGGGGGGAAATTCACTTGCCAAAAAAGCAATTCACGAAATCTGGTGTTCCAGCACTAGCTGGCAAACTATAATAGTGTCCGGCAAAACATATGTTTTGTTCTGGGGTGAAATTCAATTGCCAAAATAGCAATACCATAAATCTGGTGTCACAGCTGTGTCTGGCAAACTATAATAGTGTCCGCCAAAACATATATTTTGTTCTGGGGTGAAATTCATTTGCCAAAATAGCAATACCATAAATCTGGTGTCACAGCTGTGGCTGGGAAACTACGATAGGGTCCGCCAAAACATATATTTTGTTCTGGGGTGAAATTCACTTGCCAAAATAGCAATCCCCTAAATCTGGTGTCCCAGCACTGGCTGGCAAAGTATAAGTGTCCGCCAAAACATATATTTTGTTCTGGGGAGAAATTAATTGCCAAAATAGCAAACACATATATCTGGTGTCACAGCTGTGGCTGGCAAACTATAATAGTGTCCGCCACAACATATATTTTGTTCTGGGGTGAAATTCACTTGCCAAAATAGCAATCCCTAAATCTGGTGTCCCAGCACTGGCTGACAAACTATAATAGTGTCTGCTAAAATATATATTTTGTTCAGGGGTGAAATTCACTTGCCAAAAGAGCAATCCTCTAAATCTGGTGTCACAGCTGTGGCTGGCAAACTATAATAGTGTCCGCTAAAACATATATTTTGTTCTGGGGTGAAATTCACTTGCCAAAATAGCAATCCCCTAAATCTGGTGTCCCAGCACTCGCTGACAAACTATAATAGTGTCTGCTAAAACATATATTTTGTTCTGGGGTGAAATTGACTTGCCAAAAGAGCAATCCCTAAATCTGGTGTCACAGCTGAGGCTGGCAAACTACAATAGTGTCCGATCAAAACATATATTTTGTTCTGGGAGAAATTCCCTTGCTAAAATAGCAATCCCCTAAATCTGGTGTCCCAGCACTGGCTGGCAAACTATAATAGTGTCCGACAAAACATATATTTTGTTCTGGGGTGAAATTCAATTGCGAAAATAGCAATCCCCTAAATCTGGTGTCCCAGCACTGGCTGGCAAACTATAAGTGTCCGCCAAAACATATATTTTGTTCTGGGGTGAAATTTAATTGCCACAATAGCAATCCCCTAAATCTGGTGTCCCAGCACTGGCTGGCAAACTATAATAGTATCCGCCAAAACATATATTTTGTTCTGGTGTGAAATTCACTTGCCAAAAGAGCAATCCCCTAAATCTGGTGTCCCAGCACTGGCTGGTAAACTATAATAGTGTCAGTGAAAACATATATTTTGTTCTGGGGTGAAATTCAATTGCCAAAATAACAATACCATAAATCTGGTGTCACAGCTGTGGCTGGCAAACTACAATAGGGTCCGCACAAAACATATATTTTGTTCTGGGGTGAAATTCACTTGCCAAAAGAGCAATCCCCTAAATCTGGTGTCCCAGCACTGGCTGGCAAACTATAATAGTGTTTGCCAAAACATATATTATGTTCTGGTGTGAAATTCAATTGCCAAAATAGCAATCCCCTAAATCTAGTGTCCCAGCACTGGATGTCAAACTGTAATAGTGTCCGCCAAAACATATATTTTGTTCTGGGGTGAAAATCACTTGCCAAAATAGCAATCCCCTAAATCTGGTGTCCCAGCACTGGCTGGCAAACTATATTAGTGTCAGCGAAAACATATATTTTGATCTCGGGTGAAATTCAATTGCCAAAATAACAATACCATAAATCTGGTGTCTCAGCACTGGCTGGCAAACTATAATAGTGTCCGACAAAACATATATTTTGTTCTGGGGTGAAATTCAATTGCCAAAATAACAATACCATTAATCTGGTGTCACAGTGTGGCTGGCAAACTATAATAGTGTCCGTCAAAACATATATTTTGTTCTGGGGTTAAATTCAATTGCCAAAATAGCAATACCATAAATCTGGTGTCCCAGCACGTGGCTGGCAAACTATAATAGTGTCCACCAAAACATATATTTTGTTCTGGGGTGAAATTCAATTGCCAAAATAGAAATACCATAAATCTGAGTGTCACAGCTGTGGCTGGCAAACTACAATAGTGTCCGCCAAAACATATTTTTTGTTCTGGGGTGAAATTCACTTGCCAAAATAGCAATCCCCCAAATCTGGTGTCCCAGAACTGGTTGGCAATCTATAATAGTGTCCGCCAAAACATATATTTTGTTCTCGGGTGAAATTCACATGCCAAAATAGCAATCCCCCAAATCTGGTGTCCCAACACTGGCTGGCAAACTATAATAGTGTCAGCGAAAACATATATTTTGTTCTGGGGTGAAATTCAATTGCCAAAATAGCAATACCATAAATCTGGTGTCACAGCTGTGGCTGGCAAACTACAATAGTGTCCGCCAGAACATATAATTTGTTCTGAGGTTAAATTCCCTTTGCTAAAATAGCAATCCCCTAATTTTGGTGTCCCAGCACTGGCTGGCAAACTATAATAGTGTCCGACAAAATATATATTTTGTTCTGGGGTGAAATTCAATTGCGAAAATAGCAATCCCCTAAATCTGGTGTCCCAGCACTGGCTGGCAAACTGTAATAGTGTCCGCCAAAACATATATTTTGTTCTGGGGTGAAAATCACTTGCCAAAATAGCAATCCCCTAAATCTGGTGTCCCAGCACTGGCTGGCAAACTATAATAGTGTCAGCGAAAACATATATTTTGTTCTGGGGTGAAATTCAATTGCCAAAATAACAATAACATAAATCTGGTGTCACAGCTGTGGCTGGCAAACTACAATAGTGTCCGCCAAAACATATATTTTGTTCTGGGGTGAAATTCCCTTTGCTAAAATAGCAATCCCCTAAATCTGGTGTCCCAGCACTGGTTGGCAAACTGTAATAGTGTCCGCCAAAACATACATTTTGTTCTGGGGTGAAAATCACTTACTAAAATAGCAATCACCTCAATCTGGTGTCCTAGCACTGGCTGGCAAACCATAATAGTGTCAGTGAAAACATATATTTTGTTCTGGGGTGAAATTCAATTGCCAAAATAAAAATACCATAAATCTGGTGTCACAGCTGTGGCTGGCAAACTATAATAGTGTCCGTCAAAACATATATTTTGTTCTGGGGTTAAATTCAATTGCCCAAATAGCAATACCATAAATCTGGTGTCACAGCTGTGGCTAGCAAACTATAATAGTGTCCGCCAAAACATATATTTTGTTCTGGGTGAAATTCAATTGCCAAAATAGCAATACCATAAATCTGGTGTCACAGCTGTGGCTGGCAAACTACAATAGTGTCCGCCAAAACATATATTTTGTTCTGGGGTAAAAATCAATTACCAAAATAGCAATCCCTAAATCTGGTGTCCCAGCACTGGCTGGAAAACTATAATAGTGTCAGCGAAAACATATATTTTGTTCTGGGGTGAAATTCAATTGCCAAAATAACAATAACATAAATCTGGTGTCACAGCTGTGGCTGGCAAACTACAATAGTGTCCGCCAAAACATATATTTTGTTCTGGGGTGAAATTCCCTTTGCTAAAATAGCAATCCCCTAAATCTGGTGTCCCAGCACTGGTTGGCAAACTGTAATAGTGTCCGCCAAAACATACATTTTGTTCTGGGGTGAAAATCACTTACTAAAATAGCAATCACCTCAATCTGGTGTCCTAGCACTGGCTGGCAAACCATAATAGTGTCAGTGAAAACATATATTTTGTTCTGGGGTGAAATTCAATTACCAAAATAAAAATACCATAAATCTGGTGTCACAGCTGTGGCTGGCAAACTATAATAGTGTCCGTCAAAACATATATTTTGTTCTGGGGTTAAATTCAATTGCCCAAATAGCAATACCATAAATCTGGTGTCACAGCTGTGGCTAGCAAACTATAATAGTGTCCGCCAAAACATATATTTTGTTCTGGGTGAAATTCAATTGCCAAAATAGCAATACCATAAATCTGGTGTCACAGCTGTGGCTGGCAAACTACAATAGTGTCCGCCAAAACATATATTTTGTTCTGGGGTAAAAATCAATTACCAAAATAGCAATCCCTAAATCTGGTGTCCCAGCACTGGCTGGAAAACTATAATAGTGTCAGCGAAAACATATATTTTGTTCTGGGGTGAAATTCAATAGCCAAAATAACAATACCATAAATCTTGTGTCACAGCTGTGGCTGGCAAAGTATCATAGTGTTCACCAAAACATATATTTTGTTCTGGGGGTGAAATTCAATTGCCAAAATAGCAATCCCCTAAATCTGGTGTCCCAGAACTGGCTGACAAACTATAATAGTGTCTGCCAAAACATATATTTTGTTCTGGGGTGAAATTCACTTTCCAAAAGAGCAATCCCTAAATCTGGTGTCCCAGCACTAACTGGCAAACTATAATATTGTCAGCGAAAACATATATTTTGTTCTTGGGTGAAATTCAATTGCCAAAATAACAATAACATAAATCTGGTGTCACAGCTGTGGCTGGCAAACTATTAGGCCTCTTTCACACGAGCGTGTCGGATTAGGTCCGGATGCGTTGCGGATGCGTTCAGTGAAAACTGTGCGATTTCATCAGGCAAAGCCATTCAGTTTTGCCTGCGATTGCGTTCAGTTGTTCAGTTTTTCAGCGGGTGCAATGCGTTTTGACGCGTTTTCACGCAGGTGATAAAAACTGAAGGTATACAAACAACATCTCCTAGCAACCATCAGTGAAAACGCATACGCACCCGCGCTGCTTGCGGATGCAATGCGTTTTCACGCAGCCCCATTCACTTCTATGGGGCTGGGGCTGC
>JAKVIS010006043.1:0-11027 GCA_033119425.1 Bufotes viridis
AATCTGATTTTCTGCATAATTTGCATAATTTTACTTACAAATGGGAATACAGTATTTCTGTAATCTATGAGAGCTTTAAGCTTGTATAAACTTCAGTTTAGGTGCACAGACTGCCAGAGGATGCACCTCATCATAAAGTTAGTCTCTTGTCTCCAGACAGAAAGTTTTAAATGGAGAGTTTATTGAGTAAAGAGATTTACAAAGGACAGTAAACGCAATTAAAGGGGTTCCACACCTTTATCTTACTGATGATCTATCTTTTAAATTTTTGGGTCTGACACCCAACTGTTCGAGAAGGCAGCAGCGAACGCATGAGGGCTGTGGCCTTCTCAATGTTTTCCTCTGCAGGCCAGTGACATCACGACTATTTCACTGGACCTGGGCGTAAGCTTAGCCCCATTCACTCCAATGAGGCTCAGCTATGCCCAGGCCATGTACATGATTGTGACATCATTGGCCTGGAAACAGTGAGAAGGTCACTGCCCTTTCATCATCGCACTGATCTAACCTACAATATACTCAGAGTAATAACTACTGATCATCACCTAACCACATACTGTAATAACAGTTTTTGTTAACCTTGTAGTTTTGCAGTATAGGGATATATTTACATCCCATATGATTATAAACCTAAACCACATGGCCACAATAAGTAATATAAAACCTGCCATAGATTTTTCTTTCAGGGTTGAGTTTCATCAGGGCCATGAAAACCCACACAATTGTGGTGACAGGCTGCACAGTGGTGTCTAGTGGAGGACTTATTATTACCCACCTCCTGGCACACAGTACACAACACTGGGACACTGCTGACTAGTTTGTTTTGACTGCCTGTTTCCTCACTGTTCTTACTCTGGTCTTTGCTGTGAGACATGTATCCAGGTGGATTTCTCCTTTAGCTTGATGGTTGTTGTTGTGGTTTGTGCACCTCACCAGACATTTTTAGCATTTTGTTAGGCGGATTAGTGGCGTATTATTATGAGTGCCACAAACCCTCTACTTTGAAGTCCTCTCTTTTCCAGCAAGTAACTTGTACTCCGGTGCCTCTGCTACAGTCCATGACAAGCACATTGTGTTAGCTCAGGCTCAGCCTGTCTGGTAGTTCTCTGTGCATCAGAGATGACAAAGATATAGATAATTTTTGATAAGTCCTTAGCTTCAAGGGGTTGCTGGCACCTGCTAGAGACCCAACCTTGGAACCTAAGCAAAGGTTTGCATGGTGTAAGAAGGCACGGGGAATAATTGTGGATGATAGATACGTGTCACCGAGGTTCCTGGCCTCGGTGGAGTAAGAACCGTTTTTCATGTCAGCAGCAGTAGCTGTTTGACACTTTTGATAGGTAGCATGGCTACTATAGCTGATCCGGGACGGCTTTTACTGGGAGTAGTCAAAGTGCTGGGTGGGTGACTACTCCCCATGTTCCAGGCCGGGTTTTGGCTGGGCTATAAAGCTCAGGCAGCACTGTCAGGTGGGTGGATTATCTTCCATCCTGACAGTGAAGCTGTGGAGTCCTCTGGGCTGAACACTAAAGACTGCAAACAGGCGTGCAGGCCGCCTGGAAGCCTGCCATTGAACTTTGGGGTTGCTGAGCTCTCAGGCAGGTGTGAAGCAACACCTAGGACTTCAGGTGAACTCTGTTTTGTTTGGCTGTGTGAACAAGCACAAGGACTGTTATGTTTTTTTCTGAGTGTAAATAAAACACTGAAGTTTGAGTTACTACCTGGGTCCTTGCCTCTATACTGCGTCCGCTAACCTGTCTACCTGAGCAAATCCCCACATTTGGTGTCGGATGCGGGCAGAAAGCAGTGAGGCTGGCGTGAAGGCCGAAATATTTTTGTTTTTCTAAACATATGTCCTTTATTAAGCCGGCAAAGTTGCAGCCTGTGTTCCCTGACAAAATGGAGGCGGTTGTAAAAGCCCTTGTGGAGGCTAACTTGCAGCAGCGGGAGGCCAACAAGCAGCAGCAGGAGACCAACCAGCTACTACTTCAGCAGGTGATGGCCTTACAAGCGACAGGAGCATCCCAGTGCGTCCACGATGCCCGGAAAGCTGTCCGTGCAGCGATCCCTAAGATGACCCCCTCGGATGATGTTGAGACCTATCTGGCAGTGTTCGAGAAGGTGGCCGTGAGGGAGAAATTACCCGAGAACAGTGGGCTGAGGTCGTCGCTCCGTTCCTGGCGTCTGGACCCCAGCAAGTGTTTTTGACCTCCCAGATGATCAAGCAGCTGACTACCCGACCGTGAAAGGTGAGATCCTGGCAAGACTTGGGGTGAATGTTTTGGTCCGGGCCCAGCGGGTGCATCAGTGGGAGTTTAACCCGGCTGAACCCGCCAGACCACAATACTATGAATTGCTACATCGGTTGCAAAAATGGCTGCAGCCAGACATACTGACTCCTACTGCTATGTTAGACCGTCTGTTAGCAGATGTATTCTGGAGGGCTTTGCCATACCCTCTCCAGCACTGGATCGGCCAGGTGTCACCTGGGAATGCCTTAGAGATGGTCGACCTGGTGGAGCGATATGAGGCCACCAGAAACCTGCAGGGGGTTCTTTTGGGAGGGCCAGTCAAACCCGGAAATCTCCACCCCAGACCCGGCGGCGGCCAAACCCGCCCAGGATGTACCCCTTGCAGACCCAGCCCCAGTGGTCTGCTGGCAGTGTCGGGAGCCTGGACACATAAGGGCCAACTGTCCCCATCGGGGTGAACCCATGGATACGAACTATGGTTACCGCCATTCATTGTATGCCCGGAAGCTGTGTGCCACAGGTGTCTCTGAGACTATAGACAATAGCCACCTGTGTCAGGTGGAAGTGGGGACACTCTGGCGGTGGCACTGCTGGATTCAGGGAGTCTGGTGTCTCTGGTAAGAGCTGCCCTCGTGCGACCCACGGAGTATACTGGCCGAAAGGTCGGGGTGGTGTGTATTCATGGAGACTTAAAGGACTATCCCACCGCCCTGGTCTCTCTATCAACTGTGGCTGGCAGGTGGGTTCATGAGGTGGCCGTCGCTACAAAATTACAGTATGAACTTATAATTGGGAGAGACTTCCCTGGTTTCCCAGCACTCTGGCCGGATACGAAAGTCACCACTGCCCGGGAGGCAGATGGAACCCTAGCAGAGTGGCCTGGCTCAGGGGAGACCAGAACCCTGGGAACCCGAGACCGAAGGGCCAGCGGTAGGGAGTGACCACCACTTCGGTGGAAGAGGGAGATAACCCCACTGAATGTAATGGTGGGAGACGTGGAGGATTTGCCACCGGGACCTGAGTTGGCAGACCTCAACGTCTCTGGCGAAAATTTCGGTACCGCACAACACCGGGATCCCACCCTATCCCGGGCTTGGGAGAATGTGATAATAATTGATGGTGAACCCCAAAAACCTGGGGCTGAGTCGGTGTTTCCCGGTTTGTTGTTCACCAGGGAATGCTGTATCGGGTAAACCAGCTGCGGGGTGAGCATATTGAACAGCTGGTGGTGCCCAAAGCGTACCGCAAACTCGTGTTGGAGCTAGCCCACCAGCATGTTCTTGGGGGACACCTGGGATGGCAGAAGACGCAGGACCGGATATTACAGAGGTTTTACTGGCCCAGTGTGTTCAAAGAAGTAGAACTATTTTGTAAGTCTTGCCCAACCTGCCAGATAACTAGCCCCCAGCCACATTTCCGTAGTCCCCTTGTGCCTCTGCCGATTATCGAGGTTCCGTTCGAGAGAATAGCTATGGATCTTATAGGCCCGTACCGAGAGTCCGCTAGAGGGCACCAACATATCTTGGTCGTCCTAGACTATGCCACTCGGTACCCTGAGGCGGTGCCCTTGCGACATACATCGGCCAAACTGATAGCGAAGGAGTTGATGGAGATGTTTTCCCGCGTGGGCCTACCTAAAGAGGTTCTGACTGACCAGGGGACTCCTTTTATGTCCAAGGTCATGAGGGAACTCTGTAAGTTGCTGCACATTAAACAGCTACGGACGTCCGTTTATCATCCGCAAACTGACGGCCTGGTTGAAAGGTTTAATAAAACATTAAAAAATATGTTAAAGCGAGTGGTGGCTAAGGATGGGAAGGACTGGGACCTCCTTCTCCCCTATCTGATGTTTGCAGTGCGAGAAGTGCCCCAGGCCTCTACTGGGTTCTCGCCCTTCGAACTGCTATATGGCAGGCATCCTCGCGGGCTGTTGGACATAGCCAAAGAGGCATGGGAGCAGCAACCCACACCCTATAAAAGTGTTGTGGAATATGTCACCCAGATGCAGGAACGCATGGAGCGGTGTTACCGCTGGTAAAAAGAACATATGGAGGCAGCGCAGCAAGCTCAGAGTCGGGTCTATAATAGGCAGGCTCGGGTCCGGAACTTTAACCCGGGAGATCGGGTTTTGGTTCTGGTTCCGACAGTGGACAATAAGTTCCTGGCTAGGTGGCAGGGACCCTACGAAGTACTCGAAAAAGTTGGGAAGTAAACTACAAGGTACACCAGCCAGGGCGGCGGCGGAGCAGGTGTACCATGTGAATTTACTTAAACCTTGGAAAGCTAGGGAGACCAGTTCAGGTGATAGCTCACGGCCGAGTTTTCTAGGAGAAGAAGTTCCAGCCCCTATATATGATAAAAAGAAGCGGTGGTCACAGTAAAAATTGCTGACACCCTCTCCCTAAACAGGCTCAGGAAGCTAGGAATTTATTAGTCGGAACACTGATGTGTTCTCGGACCTCCCTGGGCGCACTTCCCTAATCCGGCATGACATTGTCACTGAGCCTCAGGCAGAGTCCGGTTAAAACCATACCGGGTACCCGAGGCTCGGCGACAAGCCATCTCGGAGGAAGTGCAGCTAATGCTGAAACTCAATATCATTGAGGAGTCTAAAAGTGAATGGGCTAGTCCAATAGTCTTAATTCCCAAGCCCGATGGGACGTTACGGTTCTGTAACGATTTCCGCAAACTAAGCGAAGTTTCCAAATTTGATGCGTATCCCATGCCGCGGGTGGATGAGCTGATTGAAAGGTTTGGCCAAGCCAGGTATTTTTCTGTTTTGGACCTCACCAAAGGGTACTGGCAGGTACCCTTGACTGAAGCTGCCAAAGAGAAAACTGCTTTCATCACCCCTGAGGGCTGTATCAGTATAAAGTCTTACCCTTTGGTCTGCATGGTGCCCCCATAGCGTTCCAACGACTCATGGACATTGTACTTCGTCCACATCGTCGGTGCGCATCGGCTTACTTGGATGACATCATCATCCACAGTGGCGACTGGGAAAGTCATCTACCCAAAGTGCAGGCTGTAGTGGACGCCCTTAGGAAGGCCGGACTGACCGCTAACCCAAAGAAGTGCTCAATAGGGTTAGAGGAGACAAAGTATCTTGGGTATGTCATTGGGCGCGGGGTCATCAAGCCCCAAGTAAACAAAATAGAGGCAATACGGAGTTGGCCCGACCTGTCACCACGAGGCAGGTAAAGTCATTCCTGGGCATGGTGGGCTATTACATGAGTTCGTTCCCCATTTTGCCACTTTAGCGGCACCATTGACAGACCTCTTGAAGGGCGGAAGTCAGTGACGGTCCATTGGAATGAGCAGGCAGAAAGGGCTTTCTCCGCCTTGAAATCGGCCCTGTGTGGGTCCCCGGTTTGGTGACACCCGATTTCAAGAGGAGTTTATAGTTCAGACCGACGCCTCTGAGGTTGGCCTGGGTGCTGTACTGTCTCAGGAAGTCAACGGGGAGGAGCATCCCGTTGTCTTCCTCAGCCGTAAACTCACCCCAGCTGAGACTAGGTACAGTATAGTGGAGAGAGAGTGCCTGGCTATCAAGTGGGCACTCGAGTCTCTCCGCTATTATCTGTTGGGGAGGAAGTTCCGTCTGGTGACTGACCACTCCCCTCTCAAGTGGATGAGCCAAGCCAAGAGAGGAATGCCCGAGTCACCCGGTGGTTCCTGGCCTTACAGAATTTTAAATTCTCCATAGAACACAGGGCAGGCCGCTTGCAGGAAGCGCGGATGCCTTGTCCCGAGTGCACTGTTTGGCGTGTGTTCAACCCCGCAGGGTTGAACAAAGGGGAGGTATGTAAGAGGCACGGGGAATAATTGTGGACGATAGATACGTGTCACCGAGGTTCCTGGCCTCGGTGGAGTAAAACCGTTTTTCATGTCAGCAGCAGTAGCTGTTTGACACTTTGATAGGTAGCATGGCTACTATAGCTGATCCGGGACGGCTTTTACTGGGAGTAGTCAAAGTGCTGGGTGGGTGACTACTCCCCATGTTTCCAGGCCGGGTTTGGCTGGGCTATAAAGCTCAGGCAGCACTGTCAGGTGTGTGGATTATCTTCCATCCTGACAGTGAAGCTGTGGAGTCCTCTGGGCTGAACACTAAAGACTGCAAACAGGCGTGCAGGCCGCCTGGAAGCCTGCCATTGAACTTTGGGGTTGCTGAGCTCTCAGGCAGGTGTGAAGCAACACCTAGGACTTCAGGTGAACTCTGTTTTGTTTGGCTGTGTGAACAAGCACAAGGACTGTTATGTTTTTTCTGAGTGTAAATAAAACACTGAAGTTTGAGTTACTACCTGGGTCCTTGCCTCTATACTGCGTCCGCTAACCTGTCTACCTGAGCAAATCCCCACAATGGTGATAACATTAATATGCCCTGTGAGAATTGTTCTAAGTGCAGGCTATACAGGCAGCTAGCACCTTGAACAAATCAGAGCAGTCTATACTAAGTATTGACTTGTTTCATGCACATGTATACCTGGTTACTTTTATGAGTACACTGGGAAAAGTCCAGTTACCAGGTACATGTCAGTTGCACATTACACATATTCTAGTGTGATATGTACCTTGATTTGGGCTGCTTGCTTGTGTAGGCCACTATTCAAAAATATATTCAGACCATCTGTGCAGTGGTTGAAGACACTGTTCTGCCCATTTTGAGAGCCAATCAACACACACTTATTGACATTGTAACAGTAAGAAGTTGACTGAAAGGCATTTGTATTACTCACAAAGGTCCCTCTGTGTGAGGTAGACTTGTTAGCAAGATAAGCTCCAGCCTGCCAGGACTGCTCACTGGGCATCAAGCTCTAGAAAAATTAGCTGCAACTGCTGCAAAAGCATGGGGCAAGCAAATTAGATCTTACCAGGGCGGACTGAGCGGTCGGACACTTAGAATGTGGTCCGACGGCCCGGCCGGAAGGGGGCCCCCAGTAGCAGCGGCAGGTCACAGGGAGATGAACTCTCCCGTTGTGGAGCGTTCATCTCCATAGTCATCTGTATTGCCATTCTCGGGACAGCGATACAGATGGCTATGCTGTGAGAGCAGGGGAGAGAGGCGACTTTTACATAGTGAAAAAATCACGCCGAAAATCCCGCACCCTCAAAAAAAAAAAAATACATTTTAGAGATAAAATTGTTAGGAAACATTCTTTCCTGGATATTCAATTGTATATACAGTGCAAATGCTCCCAAAAATTCCAAGGAAGAAGGACTCCAATACAGCCTGTATATCACATAAAGGAGGGGCTCATTCGCATGGTGCTACAATTGTTCAGGTACACTGCTTCACTCATAAAGCCTATGCACTAAGCGAAAAGGCTGCCAAAATTACAAGGAACCGTCACTCCAATACACCCTTTATTACACATAACAGAGGGCATCATATACACCCTTGAAAAATTATCAAGGGCGCAAGGGAGCAAGGAGTGTGCTGGTTAACATCTAAAACATTATAGTTGAGGGCCCCTGGGCGGCGGACCCAATCAAAAATTATAGTGAGGGCCACGAGAGGTAATAGAACATTGCAGTGATGGCGTACAGGTGATGTTTGGCACATGGTATAAATCAGGCATCCTCGGGACAGCTTACAGCTATCAGCCTACAGGAAGGCATGGTGGGAGTTGTAGTTTTACAACAGCTGGAGGGCCGCAGGTTGAGCATCCTGGCATAAATCATTCGAGGTGAGGGCCTAAAGCCTAGCGAAAAACATAAATATTGTAGTGATTGCCTAAAGGTGAGCAGACGGTATAAAGCATTGGATGTGAGGGCCCGAGACAAAGAGAACCTATAAAATCATTTCAGTGATGGCCTACAGATGAGAAGACTGTATAAAGCATTGCAGGTGAGGGCCTGAAGCATAGAGAACCCCATTAAATATTGCAGTGATGGGCTACAGGTGAGCAGACCTTATGAAGCATTGGAGGCGAGGGCCTAAAGCCTAGCAGAACCCCATAAATCATCACAGTGATGGCCTACAGGTGAGCAGATGGTATAAAGAATTAGAGGTGAGGGCCTGAAGCCTAGTGAACCCCATAAAATATTGCAGTGATGGGCTACAGATGAGCAGACCTTATAAAGCATTGGAGATGAGGGCCTGAAGCCTAGAGAACCCACAAAATCATTGCAGTGATGGCCTACAGGTGAGCAGGAACTTATAAAGCATTGGAGGTGAGGACTGAATCCTAGTGAACCCCATTAAATATTGCAGTGATGGGCTACAGGTGAGCAGACCTTATAAAGCATTGGAGGTGAGGGCCTGAACCTAGCAGAACCTCATAAAATCATTGCAGTGATGGGCTACAGGTGAGCAGACGGTATAAAGCATTGGAGGTGAGGGCCTGAAGCCTAGCAAACCCATAAAACATTGCAGTGATGGGCTACAGGTGAGCAGATGGTATAAACCATTGGAGGTGAGGACCTGAAGCCTAGTGAACCCCATAAATCATTGCAGCGATGGGCTACAGGTGGGCAGACAGTATAAAGCATTGGAGGTAAGGGCCTGAAACCTAGTAAACCCCATAAAATACTGCAGTGATGGGCTACAGGTGAGCAGACGGTATAAAGCATTGGAGGTGAAGGCCTGAAGCCTAGAGAACTCCATAAATCATTGCAGTGATGGCCTACAGGTGAGCAGATGGTATAAAGAATTGGAGATGAGGGCCTGAAGCCTAGAAAACCCCATAAAATATTGCAGTGATGGGGTACAGGTGAGCAGAACTTATAAAGCATTGGAGGTGAGGGCCTGAATCCTAGTGAATACCATAAAATATTGTAGTGATGGGCTACAGGTGAGCAGACGGTATAAAGCATTGCAGGTGAGGGCCTGAAGCATAGAGAACCCCATAAATCATTGCAGTGATGGCCTACAGGTGAGCATGGTATAAAGAATTGGAGGTGAGAGCCTAAAGCCTAGAAAACCCCATAAAATATTGCAGTGATGGGCTACAGGTGAGCAGATGGTATAAACCATTGGAGGTGAGGACCTGAAGCCTAGTGAACCCCATAAATCATTGCAGCGATGGGCTACAGGTGGGCAGACAGTATAAAGCATTGGAGGTAAGGGCCTGAAGCCTAGATAACCCCATAAATCATTGCAGTGATGGGCTACAGGTGAGACAGACGGTATAAAGCATTGGAGGTGAGAGGCCTGAAGCCTAGTGAACCCCATAAAATCATTGCAGTGATGGGCTACAGGTGAGCAGACCTTATAAAGCATTGGAGGTGAGGGCCTGAAGCCTAGTGAACCCCATAAAATCATTGCAGTGATGGGCTACAGGTGAGCAGAGCTTATAAAGCATTGGAGGTGAGGGCCTGAAGCCTAGAGAACCCCATAAATCATTGCAGTGATGGCCTACAGGTGAGCAGACGGTATAAAGCATTGGAGGTGATGAGCCTGAAGCCTAGTAGAACCCCATAAAATATTGCAGTGATGGTCTACAGGTGAGCAGAGCTTATAAAGCATTGGAGGTGAGGGCCTGAAGCCTAGAGAACCCCATAAATCATTGCAGTGATGGCCTACAGGTGAGCAGACGGTATAAAGCATTGGAGGTGAGGGCCTGAAGCCTAGCGAACCCCATAAATCATTGCAGTGATGGGCTACAGGTGAGCAGACAGTATAAAGCATTGGAGGTGAGGGCCTGAAGCCTAGTGAACCCCATAAAACATTGCAGTGATGGGCTACAGGTGAGCAGACAGTATAAAGCATTGGAGGTGAGGGCCTGAAGCCTAGAGAACCCCATAAATCATTGCAGTGATGGGCTACAGGTGAGCAGACGCTTATAAAGCATTGGAGGTGAGGGCCTGAAGCCTAGTAAACCCCATAAAATCATTGCAGTGATGGCCTACAGGTGAGCAGACGGTATAAAGCATTGGAGGTGAGGGCCTGAAGCCTAGCGAACCCCATAAAACATTGCAGTGATGGGCCTACAGGTGAGCAGACGGTATAAAGCATTGAGGTGAGGGCCTGAAGCCTAGAAAACCCCATAAATATTGCAGTGATGGGCTACAGGTGAGCAGACCGTATAAAGCATTGGAGGTGAGGGCCTGAAGCCTAGAGAACCCCATAAAATCATTGCAGTGATGGTCTACAGGTGAGCAGATGGTATAAAGCATTAGAGGTGAGGGCCTGAAGCCTAGAGAACCCCATAAAATATTGCAGTGATGGGCTACAGGTGAGCAGACGGTATAAAGCATTGGAGGTGAGGGCCTGAACCTGAGAGAACCCCATAAATCATTGTCAGTGATGGCCTACAGGTGAGCAAACTGGTATAAAGCATTGGAGGTGAGGACCTGAAGCCTAGTGAACCCCATAAATCATTGCAGTGATGGGCTACAGGTGAGCAGACAGTATAAAGCATTGGAGGTGAGGGCCTGAGTACCTAGTAAGCCCCATAAAATATTGCAGTGATGGGCTTACAGGTGAGCAGACGGTATAAAGCATTGGAGGTGAGGGCTGCAAGCCCTAGAGAACCATATAAATCATTGC
Organism: Bufotes viridis; assembly: GCA_033119425.1. Classification (NCBI taxonomy): domain Eukaryota; kingdom Metazoa; phylum Chordata; class Amphibia; order Anura; family Bufonidae; genus Bufotes; species Bufotes viridis. The sequence continues at coordinate 10,744 of JAKVIS010006043.1, forward strand.
AGTGATGGCCTACAGGTGAGCAGATGGTATAAAGCATTTGGAGGTGAGGGCCTGAAGCCTAGTAAATCCCATAAAATATTGCAGTGGTGGGGTACAGGTGAGCAGGCGTTAAAAGCATTGGAGGTGAGGGCCTGAAGCCTAGTGAACCCCATAAAATATTGCAGTGATGGGCTACAGGTGAGCAGACGGCTATAAAGCATTGCAGGTGAGGGCCTGAAGCATAGAGAACCCCATAAATCATTGCAGTGATGGCCTACAGGTGAGCAGACGGTATAAAGCATTGG
>JAKVIS010006044.1:0-11059 GCA_033119425.1 Bufotes viridis
TCAGTTACGTATTGTGCTCACAATGGGCCATCATCATCCATGGATAATGGATAGAACACTGCACATGTCACAATGGGCCATCATCATCCAGGGATAATGGATAGAACATGGTGCATGTCACAATGGGCCAGCATCATCCAGGGATAATGGATAGAACACTGTGCATGTCACAATGGGCCATCATCATCCAGGGATAATGGATAGAACATGGTGCATGTCACAATGGGCCATCATCATCCAGGGATAATGGATAGAACACTGGTGCATGTCACAATGGGCCATCATCATCCAAGGGATAATGGATAGAACACTGCGCATGTCACAATGGGCCATTATCATCCAGGGATAAGGGATAGAACACTGCACATGTCACAATGGGCCATCATCATCCAGGGATAATGGATAGAACACTGTGCGTGTCACAATGGGCCATCATCATCCATGGATAATGGATAGAACACTGCACATGTCACAATGGGCCATCATCATCCAGGGATAAGGGATGGAACACTGTGCGTGTCACAATGGGCCATCATCATCCATGGATAATGGATAGAACACTGCACATGTCACAATGGGCCATCACCATCCAGGCATAATGGATAGAACATGGTGCATGTCACAATGATCCAGCATCATCCAAGTATAATGGATAGAACATGGTGCATGTCACAATGGGCCATCATCATCCAAGGATAATGGATAAAACACTGTGCGTGTCACAATGGGCCATCATCATCCATGGATAATGGATAGAACACTGCACATGTCACAATGGGCCATCATCATCCAGGGATAATGGATAGAACATGGTGCATGTCACAATGATCCAGCATCATCCAGGGATAATGGATAGAACATGGTGCATGTCACAATGGGCCATCATCATCCATGGATAATGGATAGAACACTGCACATGTCACAATGGGCCATCATCATCCAGGGATAAGGGATGGAACACTATGCGTGTCACAATGGGCCATCATCATCCATGGATAATGGATAGCACACTGCACATGTCACAATGGGCCATCACCATCCAGGCATAATGGATAGAACATGGTGCTTGTCACAATGGGCCATCATCATCCATGGATAATGGATAGAACATGGTGCCTGTCACAATGGGCCATCATCATCCATGGATAGAACATGGTGCATGTCACGATGGGCCATCATCATCAATGAATAATGGATAGAACATGGTGCATGTCACAATGATCCATCATCATCCAGGGATAATGGATAGAACATGGTGCATAACACAATGATCCAGCATCATCCAAGGATAATGGATAGAACATGGTGCATGTCACAATGGGCCATCATCATCCAGGGATAATGGATAAAACACTGCGCATGTCACAATGGGCCATCATCATCCAGGGATAATGGATAAAAGACTGTGGGTGTCACAATGGGCCATCATCATCCATGGATAATGGATAGAACACTGCACATGTCACAATGGGCCATCATCATCCAGGGATAATGGATAGAACATGGTGCATGTCACAATGGGCCATCATCATCCATGGATAATGGATAGAACATGGTGCATGTCATACTGGGCCATCATCATCCATGGATAATGGATAGAACACTGTGCGTGTCACAATGGGCCATCATCATCCATGGATAATGGATAGAACACTGCACATGTCACAATGGGCCATCATCATCCAGGGATAACGGATGGAACACTGTGCGTGTCACAATGGGCCATCATCATCCATGGATAATGGATAGAACACTGCACATGTCACAATGGGCCATCACCATCCAGGCATAATGGATAGAACATGGTGCATGTCACAATGATCCAGCATCATCCAAGGATAATGGATAGAACATGGTGCATGTCACAATGGGCCATCATCATCCAAGGATAATGGATAAAACACTGTGCGTGTCACAATGGGCCATCATCATCCATGGATAATGGATAGAACACTGCACATGTCACAATGGGCCATCATCATCCAGGGATGATGGATAGAACATGGTGCATGTCACAATGATCCAGCATCATCCAGGGATAATGGATAGAACATGGTGCATGTCACAATGGGCCATCATCATCCATGGATAATGGATAGAACATGGTGCCTGTCACAATGGGCCATCATCATCCATGGATAGAACATGGTGCATGTCACGATGAGCCATCATCATCCAGGGATAATGGATAGAACATGGTGCATGTCACAATGATCCATCATCATCCAGGGATAATGGATAGAACATGGTGCATGTCACAATGATCCAGCATCATCCAAGGATAATGGATAGAACATGGTGCATGTCACAATTATCCAGCATCATCCAAGGATAATGGATAGAAATCTGCGCATGTCACAATGGGCCATCATCATCCAAGGATAATGGATAGAACATGGTGCATGTCACAATGGGCCATCATCATCCAGGGATAATGGATAAAACACTGCGCATGTCACAATGGGCCATCATCATCCAGGGATAATGGATAAAAGACTGTGGGTGTCACAATGGGCCATCATCATCCATGGATAATGGATAGAACACTGCACATGTCACAATGGGCCATCATCATCCAGGGATAATGGATAGAACATGGTGCATGTCACAATGGGCCATCATCATCCATGGATAATGGATAGAACATGGTGCATGTCATACTGGGCCATCATCATCCATGGATAATGGATAGAACATGGTGCATGTCACAATGGGCCATCATCATCCAAGGGATAATGGATAGAACACTGCGCATGTCACAATGGGCCATCATCATCCAGGGATAAGGGATAGAACACTGCACATGTCACAATGGGCCATCATCATCCAGGGATAATGGATAGAACACTGTGCATGTCACAATGGGCCATCATCATCCAAGGATAATGGATAGAACATGGTGCATGTCACAATGGGCCATCATCATCCAAGGATAAGGGATAGAACACTCTGCATGTCACAATGGGCCATCATCATCCATGGATAAGGGATAGAACACTGTGCATGTCACAAAGGGCCATCATCATCCAAGGATAAGGGATAGAACACTGTGCATGTCACAATGGGCCATCATCATCCAGGGATAATGGATAGAACACTGTGCGTGTCACAATGGGCCATCATCATCCATGGATAATGGATAGAACACTGCACATGTCACAATGGGCCATCATCATCCAGGGATAAGGGATGGAACACTGTGCGTGTCACAATGGGCCATCATCATCCATGGATAATGGATAGAACACTGCACATGTCACAATGGGCCATCACCATCCAGGCATAATGGATAGAACATGGTGCATGTCACAATGATCCAGCATCATCCAAGGATAATGGATAGAACATGGTGCATGTCACAATGGGCCATCATCATCCAAGGATAATGGATAAAACACTGTGCGTGTCACAATGGGCCATCATCATCCATGGATAATGGATAGAACACTGCACATGTCACAATGGGCCATCATCATCCAGGGATAATGGATAGAACATGGTGCATGTCACAATGATCCAGCATCATCCAGGGATAATGGATAGAACATGGTGCATGTCACAATGGGCCATCATCATCCATGGATAATGGATAGAACACTGCACATGTCACAATGGGCCATCATCATCCAGGGATAAGGGATGGAACACTGTGCGTGTCACAATGGGCCATCATCATCCATGGATAATGGATAGAACACTGCACATGTCACAATGGGCCATCACCATCCAGGCATAATGGATAGAACATGGTGCATGTCACAATGATCCAGCATCATCCAAGGATAATGGATAGAACATGGTGCATGTCACAATGGGCCATCATCATCCAAGGATAATGGATAAAACACTGTGCGTGTCACAATGGGCCATCATCATCCATGGATAATGGATAGAACACTGCACATGTCACAATGGGCCATCATCATCCAGGGATAATGGATAGAACATGGTGCATGTCACAATGATCCAGCATCATCCAGGGATAATGGATAGAACATGGTGCATGTCACAATGGGCCATCATCATCCATGGATAATGGATAGAACATGGTGCCTGTCACAATGGGCCATCATCATCCATGGATAGAACATGGTGCATGTCACGATGGGCCATCATCATCAATGAATAATGGATAGAACATGGTGCATGTCACAATGATCCATCATCATCCAGGGATAATGGATAGAACATGGTGCATGTCACAATGATCCAGCATCATCCAAGGATAATGGATAGAACATGGTGCATGTCACAATGGGCCATCATCATCCAGGGATAATGGATAAAACACTGCGCATGTCACAATGGGCCATCATCATCCAGGGATAATGGATAAAAGACTGTGGGTGTCACAATGGGCCATCATCATCCATGGATAATGGATAGAACACTGCACATGTCACAATGGGCCATCATCATCCAGGGATAATGGATAGAACATGGTGCATGTCACAATGGGCCATCATCATCCATGGATAATGGATAGAACATGGTGCATGTCATACTGGGCCATCATCATCCATGGATAATGGATAGAACACTGTGCGTGTCACAATGGGCCATCATCATCCATGGATAATGGATAGAACACTGCACATGTCACAATGGGCCATCATCATCCAGGGATAAGGGATGGAACACTGTGCGTGTCACAATGGGCCATCATCATCCATGGATAATGGATAGAACACTGCACATGTCACAATGGGCCATCACCATCCAGGCATAATGGATAGAACATGGTGCATGTCACAATGATCCAGCATCATCCAAGGATAATGGATAGAACATGGTGCATGTCACAATGGGCCATCATCATCCAAGGATAATGGATAAAACACTGTGCGTGTCACAATGGGCCATCATCATCCATGGATAATGGATAGAACACTGCACATGTCACAATGGGCCATCATCATCCAGGGATAATGGATAGAACATGGTGCATGTCACAATGATCCAGCATCATCCAGGGATAATGGATAGAACATGGTGCATGTCACAATGGGCCATCATCATCCATGGATAATGGATAGAACACTGCACATGTCACAATGGGCCATCATCATCCAGGGATAAGGGATGGAACACTATGCGTGTCACAATGGGCCATCATCATCCATGGATAATGGATAGCACACTGCACATGTCACAATGGGCCATCACCATCCAGGCATAATGGATAGAACATGGTGCATGTCACAATGATCCAGCATCATCCAAGGATAATGGATAGAACATGGTGCATGTCACAATGGGCCATCATCATCCAAGGATAATGGATAAAACACTGTGCGTGTCACAATGGGCCATCATCATCCATGGATAATGGATAGAACACTGCACATGTCACAATGGGCCATCATCATCCAGGGATAATGGATAGAACATGGTGCATGTCACAATGATCCAGCATCATCCAGGGATAATGGATAGAACATGGTGCTTGTCACAATGGGCCATCATCATCCATGGATAATGGATAGAACATGGTGCCTGTCACAATGGGCCATCATCATCCATGGATAGAACATGGTGCATGTCACGATGGGCCATCATCATCAATGAATAATGGATAGAACATGGTGCATGTCACAATGATCCATCATCATCCAGGGATAATGGATAGAACATGGTGCATATCACAATGATCCAGCATCATCCAAGGATAATGGATAGAACATGGTGCATGTCACAATGGGCCATCATCATCCAGGGATAATGGATAAAACACTGCGCATGTCACAATGGGCCATCATCATCCAGGGATAATGGATAAAAGACTGTGGGTGTCACAATGGGCCATCATCATCCATGGATAATGGATAGAACACTGCACATGTCACAATGGGCCATCATCATCCAGGGATAATGGATAGAACATGGTGCATGTCACAATGGGCCATCATCATCCATGGATAATGGATAGAACATGGTGCATGTCATACTGGGCCATCATCATCCATGGATAATGGATAGAACACTGTGCGTGTCACAATGGGCCATCATCATCCATGGATAATGGATAGAACACTGCACATGTCACAATGGGCCATCATCATCCAGGGATAACGGATGGAACACTGTGCGTGTCACAATGGGCCATCATCATCCATGGATAATGGATAGAACACTGCACATGTCACAATGGGCCATCACCATCCAGGCATAATGGATAGAACATGGTGCATGTCACAATGATCCAGCATCATCCAAGGATAATGGATAGAACATGGTGCATGTCACAATGGGCCATCATCATCCAAGGATAATGGATAAAACACTGTGCGTGTCACAATGGGCCATCATCATCCATGGATAATGGATAGAACACTGCACATGTCACAATGGGCCATCATCATCCAGGGATGATGGATAGAACATGGTGCATGTCACAATGATCCAGCATCATCCAGGGATAATGGATAGAACATGGTGCATGTCACAATGGGCCATCATCATCCATGGATAATGGATAGAACATGGTGCCTGTCACAATGGGCCATCATCATCCATGGATAGAACATGGTGCATGTCACGATGAGCCATCATCATCCAGGGATAATGGATAGAACATGGTGCATGTCACAATGATCCATCATCATCCAGGGATAATGGATAGAACATGGTGCATGTCACAATGATCCAGCATCATCCAAGGATAATGGATAGAACATGGTGCATGTCACAATTATCCAGCATCATCCAAGGATAATGGATAGAAATCTGCGCATGTCACAATGGGCCATCATCATCCAAGGATAATGGATAGAACATGGTGCATGTCACAATGGGCCATCATCATCCAGGGATAATGGATAAAACACTGCGCATGTCACAATGGGCCATCATCATCCAGGGATAATGGATAAAAGACTGTGGGTGTCACAATGGGCCATCATCATCCATGGATAATGGATAGAACACTGCACATGTCACAATGGGCCATCATCATCCAGGGATAATGGATAGAACATGGTGCATGTCACAATGGGCCATCATCATCCATGGATAATGGATAGAACATGGTGCATGTCATACTGGGCCATCATCATCCATGGATAATGGATAGAACATGGTGCATGTCACAATGGGCCATCATCATCCAAGGGATAATGGATAGAACACTGCGCATGTCACAATGGGCCATCATCATCCAGGGATAAGGGATAGAACACTGCACATGTCACAATGGGCCATCATCATCCAGGGATAATGGATAGAACACTGTGCATGTCACAATGGGCCATCATCATCCAAGGATAATGGATAGAACATGGTGCATGTCACAATGGGCCATCATCATCCAAGGATAAGGGATAGAACACTCTGCATGTCACAATGGGCCATCATCATCCATGGATAAGGGATAGAACACTGTGCATGTCACAATGGGCCATCATCATCCAAGGATAATGGATAGAACACTGTGCATGTCACAATGGGCCATCATCATCCAGGGATAATGGATAGAACACTGTGCGTGTCACAATGGGCCATCATCATCCATGGATAATGGATAGAACACTGCACATGTCACAATGGGCCATCATCATCCAGGGATAATGGATGGAACACTGTGCGTGTCACAATGGGCCATCATCATCCATGGATAATGGATAGAACACTGCACATGTCACAATGGGCCATCACCATCCAGGCATAATGGATAGAACATGGTGCATGTCACAATGATCCAGCATCATCCAAGGATAATGGATAGAACATGGTGCATGTCACAATGGGCCATCATCATCCAGGGATAATGGATAGAACACTGTGCGTGTCACAATGGGCCATCATCATCCATGGATAATGGATAGAACACTGCACATGTCACAATGGGCCATCATCATCCAGGGATAATGGATAGAACATGGTGCATGTCACAATGATCCAGCATCATCCAAGGATAATGGATAGAACATGGTGCATGTCACAATGGGCCATCATCATCCAAGGATAATGGATAAAACACTGTGCGTGTCACAATGGGCCATCATCATCCATGGATAATGGATAGAACACTGCACATGTCACAATGGGCCATCATCATCCAGGGATAATGGATAGAACATGGTGCATGTCACAATGATCCAGCATCATCCAGGGATAATGGATAGAACATGGTGCATGTCACAATGGGCCATCATCATCCATGGATAATGGATAGAACATGGTGCCTGTCACAATGGGCCATCATCATCCATGGATAGAACATGGTGCATGTCACGATGGGCCATCATCATCAATGAATAATGGATAGAACATGGTGCATGTCACAATGATCCATCATCATCCAGGGATAATGGATAGAACATGGTGCATGTCACAATGATCCAGCATCATCCAAGGATAATGGATAGAACATGGTGCATGTCACAATGGGCCATCATCATCCAGGGATAATGGATAAAACACTGCGCATGTCACAATGGGCCATCATCATCCAGGGATAATGGATAAAAGACTGTGGGTGTCACAATGGGCCATCATCATCCATGGATAATGGATAGAACACTGCTGCATGTCACAATGGGCCATCATCATCCAGGGATAATGGATAGAACACTGGTGCATGTCACAATGGGCCATCATCATCCATGGATAATGGATAGAACACTGGTGCATGTCATACTGGGCCATCATCATCCAGGGATAATGGATAGAACACTGTGCGTGTCACAATGGGCCATCATCATCCATGGATAATGGATAGAACACTGCACATGTCACAATGGGCCATCATCATCCAGGGATAAGGGATGGAACACTGTGCGTGTCACAATGGGCCATCATCATCCATGGATAATGGATAGAACACTGCACATGTCACAATGGGCCATCACCATCCAGGCATAATGGATAGAACATGGTGCATGTCACAATGATCCAGCATCATCCAAGGATAATGGATAGAACATGGTGCATGTCACAATGGGCCATCATCATCCAAGGATAATGGATAAAACACTGTGCGTGTCACAATGGGCCATCATCATCCATGGATAATGGATAGAACACTGCACATGTCACAATGGGCCATCATCATCCAGGGATAATGGATAGAACATGGTGCATGTCACAATGATCCAGCATCATCCAGGGATAATGGATAGAACATGGTGCATGTCACAATGGGCCATCATCATCCATGGATAATGGATAGAACACTGCACATGTCACAATGGGCCATCATCATCCAGGGATAAGGGATGGAACACTGTGCGTGTCACAATGGGCCATCATCATCCATGGATAATGGATAGAACACTGCACATGTCACAATGGGCCATCACCATCCAGGCATAATGGATAGAACATGGTGCATGTCACAATGATCCAGCATCATCCAAGGATAATGGATAGAACATGGTGCATGTCACAATGGGCCATCATCATCCAAGGATAATGGATAAAACACTGTGCGTGTCACAATGGGCCATCATCATCCATGGATAATGGATAGAACACTGCACATGTCACAATGGGCCATCATCATCCAGGGATAATGGATAGAACATGGTGCATGTCACAATGATCCAGCATCATCCAGGGATAATGGATAGAACATGGTGCTTGTCACAATGGGCCATCATCATCCATGGATAATGGATAGAACATGGTGCCTGTCACAATGGGCCATCATCATCCATGGATAGAACATGGTGCATGTCACGATGGGCCATCATCATCAATGAATAATGGATAGAACATGGTGCATGTCACAATGATCCATCATCATCCAGGGATAATGGATAGAACATGGTGCATGTCACAATGATCCAGCATCATCCAAGGATAATGGATAGAACATGGTGCATGTCACAATGGGCCATCATCATCCAGGGATAATGGATAAAACACTGCGCATGTCACAATGGGCCATCATCATCCAGGGATAATGGATAAAAGACTGTGGGTGTCACAATGGGCCATCATCATCCATGGATAATGGATAGAACACTGCACATGTCACAATGGGCCATCATCATCCAGGGATAATGGATAGAACATGGTGCATGTCACAATGGGCCATCATCATCCATGGATAATGGATAGAACATGGTGCATGTCATACTGGGCCATCATCATCCATGGATAATGGATAGAACACTGTGCGTGTCACAATGGGCCATCATCATCCATGGATAATGGATAGAACACTGCACATGTCACAATGGGCCATCATCATCCAGGGATAACGGATGGAACACTGTGCGTGTCACAATGGGCCATCATCATCCATGGATAATGGATAGAACACTGCACATGTCACAATGGGCCATCACCATCCAGGCATAATGGATAGAACATGGTGCATGTCACAATGATCCAGCATCATCCAAGGATAATGGATAGAACATGGTGCATGTCACAATGGGCCATCATCATCCAAGGATAATGGATAAAACACTGTGCGTGTCACAATGGGCCATCATCATCCATGGATAATGGATAGAACACTGCACATGTCACAATGGGCCATCATCATCCAGGGATAATGGATAGAACATGGTGCATGTCACAATGATCCAGCATCATCCAGGGATAATGGATAGAACATGGTGCATGTCACAATGGGCCATCATCATCCATGGATAATGGATAGAACATGGTGCCTGTCACAATGGGCCATCATCATCCATGGATAGAACATGGTGCATGTCACGATGGGCCATCATCATCCAGGGATAATGGATAGAACATGGTGCATGTCACAATGATCCATCATCATCCAGGGATAATGGATAGAACATGGTGCATGTCACAATGATCCAGCATCATCCAAGGATAATGGATAGAACATGGTGCATGTCACAATTGTCCAGCATCATCCAAGGATAATGGATAGAAATCTGCGCATGTCACAATGGGCCATCATCATCCAAGGATAATGGATAGAACATGGTGCATGTCACAATGGGCCATCATCATCCAGGGATAATGGATAAAACACTGCGCATGTCACAATGGGCCATCATCATCCAGGGATAATGGATAAAAGACTGTGGGTGTCACAATGGGCCATCATCATCCATGGATAATGGATAGAACA
>JAKVIS010006045.1:0-2500 GCA_033119425.1 Bufotes viridis
TGGATGTGGTGCTTGAGGCTAGCGCCTACCAGGTCCTGGGTCTGAGCGGAGCGGTTGTGCAGGCAGTAAAGGTGGCACCATCCTGGCATTGGTGGTTCAGTGGTAGAATTCTCGCCTGCCACATGGAGGCTCAGGTTTGATTCCCGGCTAATGCAGAGCAGTCCTTTTTCTTTTCTTTGCTTAGTCTCCGCCTCCAAAGAAAAAACTAAAAACTGCAGATTTTGCTTCTCCTCCTCTCTTGACCTTCCCTAAATGGCTACTTTTTCAGCTTGGTTTGGAAGCAAGTGTACAGTGCTTGGTGGAGTGATGCATGTAAGCTCAGCTAAACGCAGTCAAGCAGCGCCCAACGTGGGGCTCGAACCCGCGACCCTGAGATTAAGAGTCTCATGCTCTACCGACTGAGCTAGCCAGGCTTGCGATGCTGAGCCAGGGGCTTGCGGCCTGTGCTGCAGCATCATGATCCGTCTGCTGAGCATGCAAGATGCTGGAAGTGGTGCTTGAGGCTAGCGCCTACCAGGTCCTGGGTCTGAGCAGAGCGGTTGGCAGGCATTAAGGTGGCACCATCCTGGCATTGGTGGTTTGGTGGTAGAATTCTCGCCTGCCACGCAGGGAGGCCTGGGTTTGATTCCCGGACCAATGCAGAACAGTCCTTTTTTCTTTTCTTTGCTTGGTCACCACCTCCAATAGAAAAACAAAAAACAGCAGATTTGGTTCTCCTCCTCTTTGGCCTTTCCTAAATGGCTACTTTTTAGCTTGGTTTCGGAAACAAGTGTACAGTGCTTGGTGGAGTGATGCATGTAAGCTCAGCTAAAACGCAGTCAAGCAGCGCCCAACGTGGGGCTCGAACCCACGACCCTGAGATTAAGAGTCTCATGCTCTACCGACTGAGCTAGCCAGGCTTGCGATGCTGAGCCAGGGGCTTGCGACGCTGTGCTGCAGCATCATGATCCGTCTGCTGAGCATGCGAGGATGCTGGATGTGGTGCTTGAGGCTAAGCGCCTACCAGGTCCTGGGTCTGAGCGGAGCGGTTGGCAGGCAGTAAAGGTGGCACCATCCTGGCATTGGTGGTTCAGTGGTAGAATTCTCGCCTGCCACCACGGGAGGCTCGGGTTTGATTCCTGGCCAATGCAGAGCAGTCCTTTTCTTTTCTTTGCTTCGGTCTCCCCTCCAAAGAAAAACTAAAAACTGCAGATTTTGCTTCTCCTCCTCTTTGACCTTCCCTAAATGGCTACTTTTTCGCTTGGTTTGGAAACAAGTGTACAGTGCTTGGTGGAGTGATGCATGTAAGCTCAGCTAAAACACAGTCAACCAGCGCCCAACGTGGGCTCGAACTCCACGACCCTGAGATTAAGAGTCTCATGCTCTACTTACTGAGCTTGCCGGGCTTGCGACTGCTGAGCCAGGGGCTTGCGGCGCCGTGCTGCAGCATCATGATCCGTCTGCTGAGCATGCAAGATGCTGGAAGTGGTGCTTGAGGCTAAGCGCCTACCAGGTCCTGGGTCTGAGCGGAGCGGTTGGCAGGCAGTAAAGGTGGCACCATCCTGACATTGGTGGTTCGGTGGTAGAATTCTCGCCTGCCACGCGGGAGGCCTGGGTTTGTTTCCCGGACAATGCAGAACAGTCCTTTTTCTTTTCTTTGCTTGGTCACCACCTCCAATAGAAAAACAAAAAACAGCAGATTTTGGTTCTCCTCCTCTTTGGCCTTTCCTAAATGGCTACTTTTTCGCTTGGTTCGGAAACAGTGTACAGTGCTTGGTGGAGTGATGCATGTAAGCTCAGCTAAAACGCAGTCAAGCAGCGCCCAACATGGGGCTCGAACCCACGACCCTGAGATTAAGAGACTCATACTCTACCGACTGAGCTAGGCAGGCTTGCGATGCTGAGCCAGGGGCTTGCGACGCTGTGCTGCAGCATCATGATCCGTCTGCTGAGCATGCGAGATGCTGGATGTGGTGCTTGAGGCTAAGCGCCTACCAGGTCCTGGGTCTGAGCAGATCGGTTGGCAGGCATTAAAGGTGGCACCATCCTGGCATTGGTGGTTCGGTGGTAGAATTCTCGCCTGCCACGCGGGAGGCTTGGGTTTGTTTCCCGGACAATGCAGAACAGTCCTTTTTCTTTTCTTTGCTTGGTCACCACCTCCAATAGAAAAACAAAAAACAGCAGATTTTGGTTCTCCTCCTCTTTGGCCTTTCCTAAATGGCTACTTTTTCGCTTGGTTCGGAAACAGTGTACAGTGCTTGGTGGAGTGATGCATGTAAGCTCAGCTAAAACGCAGTCAAGCAGCGCCCAACGTGGGGCTCGAACCCACGACCCTGAGATTAAGAGTCTCATGCTCTACCGACTGAGCTAGGCAGGCTTGCGATGCTGAGCCAGGGGCTTGCGACGCTGTGCTGCAGCATCATGATCCGTCTGCTGAGCATGCGAGATGCTGGATGTGGTGCTTGAGGCTAAGCGCCTACCAGGTCCTGGGTCTGAGCAGAGCGGTTGGCAGGCAGTAAAG
>JAKVIS010006045.1:5000-10975 GCA_033119425.1 Bufotes viridis
CAGCTAAAACACAGTCAACCAGCGCCCAACGTGGGGCTCGAACCCACGACCCTGAGATTAAGAGTCTCATGCTCTACTTACTGAGCTTGCCGGGCTTGCGACTCTGAGCCAGGGGCTTGCGACGCCGTGCTGCAGCATCATGATCCGTCTGCTGAGCATGCAAGATGCTGGAAGTGGTGCTTGAGGCTAAGCGCCTACCAGGTCCTGGGTCTGAGCAGAGCGGTTGGCAGGCATTAAAGGTGGCACCATCCTGGCATTGGTGGTTCGGTGGTAGAATTCTCGCCTGCCACGCGGGAGGCCTGGGTTTGTTTCCCGGACAATGCAGAACAGTCCTTTTTCTTTTCTTTGCTTGGTCACCACCTCCAATAGAAAAACAAAAAACAGCAGATTTTGGTTCTCCTCCTCTTTGGCCTTTCCTAAATGGCTACTTTTTCGCTTGGTTGGAAACAGTGTACAGTGCTTGGTGGAGTGATGCATGTAAGCTCAGCTAAAACGCAGTCAAGCAGCGCCCAACGTGGGGCTCGAACCCACGCCCCTGAGATTAAGAGTCTCATGCTCTACCGACTGAGCTAGCCAGGCTTGCGATGCTGAGCCAGGGGCTTGCGACGCTGTGCTGCAGCATCATGATCCGTCTGCTGAGCATGCGAGATGCTGGATGTGGTGCTTGAGGCTAAGCGCCTACCAGGTCCTGGGTCTGAGCGGAGCGGTTGGCAGGCAGTAAAGGTGGCACCATCCTGGCATTGGTGGTTTAGTGGTAGAATTCTCACCTGCCACGCGGGAGGCCCGGGTTCGATTCCCGGCCAATGCAGAGCAGTCCTTTTTTCTTTTCTTTGCTTGGTCTTCGCCTCCAAAAGAAAAACAAAAAACTGCAGATTTTGGTTCTCCTCCTCTTTGTCCTTCCCTAAATGGCTACTTTTTCGCTTGGTTTGGAAACAAGTGTACAGTGCTTGGTGGAGTGATGCATGTAAGCTCAGCTAAAACCCAGTCAAGCAGCGCCCAATGTGGGGCGCAAACCCACGACCCTGAGATTAAGAGTCTCATACTCTACCGACTGAGCTAGCCAGGCTTGCGATGCCAAGCCAGGGGCTTGCGACGCCGTGCTGCAGCATCATGATCCGTCTGCTGAGCATGCGAGATGCTGGATGTGGTGCTTGAGGCTAAGCGCCTACCAGGTCCTGGGTCTGAGCGGAGCGGTTGGCAGGCAGTAAAGGTGGCACCATCCTGGCATTGGTGGTTCAGTGGTAGAATTCTCGCCTGCCACACGGGAGGCTCGGGTTTGATTCCTGGCCAATGCAGAGCAGTCCTTTTTCTTTTCTTTGCTTGGTCTCCCCTCCAAAAGAAAAACTAAAAACTGCAGATTTTGCTTCTCCTCCTCTTTGACCTTCCCTAAATGGCTACTTTTTCGCTTGGTTTGGAAACAAGTGTACAGTGCTTGGTGGAGTGATGCATGTAAGCTCAGCTAAAGCGCAGTCAAGCAGCGCCCAACGTGGGGCTCGAACCCACGACCCTGAGATTAAGAGTCTCATGCTCTACCGACTGAGCTAGCCAGGCTTGCGATGCTGAGCCAGGGGCTTGCGACGCTGTGCTGCAGCATCATGATCCGTCTGCTGAGCATGCGAGATGCTGGATGTGGTGCTTGAGGCTAGCGCCTACCAGGTCCTGGGTCTGAGCGGAGCGGTTGGCAGGCAGTAAAGGTGGCACCATCCTGGCATTGGTGGTTCAGTGGTAGAATTCTCGCCTGCCACACGGGAGGCTCGGGTTTGATTCCTGGCCAATGCAGAGCAGTCCTTTTTCTTTTCTTTGCTTGGTCTCCCCTCCAAAGAAAAACTAAAAACTGCAGATTTTGCTTCTCCTCCTCTTTGACATTCCCTAAATGGCTACTTTTTCGCTTGGTTTGGAAACAAGTGTACAGTGCTTGGTGGAGTGATGCATGTAAGCTCAGCTAAAACGCAGTCAAGCAGCGCCCAACGTGGGGCTCGAACCCACGACCCTGAGATTAAGAGTCTCATGCTCTACCGACTGAGCTAGCCAGGCTTGCGATGCTGAGCCAGGGGCTTGCGACGCTGTGCTGCAGCATCATGATCCGTCTGCTGAGCATGCGAGATGCTGGATGTGGTGCTTGAGGCTAAGCGCCTACCAGGTCCTGGGTCTGAGCGGAGCGGTTGGCAGGCAGTAAAGGTGGCACCATCCTGGCATTGGTGGTTCAGTGGTAGAATTCTCGCCTGCCACACGGGAGGCTCGGGTTTGATTCCTGGCCAATGCAGAGCAGTCCTTTTCTTTTCTTTGCTTGGTCACCACCTCCAATAGAAAAACTAAAAACTGCAGATTTTGCTTCTCCTCCTCTTTGGCCTTTCCTAAATGGCTACTTTTTCGCTTGGTTTGGAAACAGTGTACAGTGCTTGGTGGAGTGATGCATGTAAGCTCAGCTAAAACGCAGATCAAGCAGCGCCCAACGTGGGGCTCGAACCCACGACCCTGAGATTAAGAGTCTCATGCTCTACCGACTGAGCTAGCCAGGCTTGCGATGCTGAGCCAGGGGCTTGCGACGCCGTGCTGCAGCATCATGATCCGTCTGCTGAGCATGCGAGATGCTGGATGTGGTGCTTGAGGCTAAGCGCCTACCAGGTCCTGGGTCTGAGCGGAGCGGTTGGCAGGCAGTGAAGGTGGCACCATCCTGGCATTGGTGGTTCAGTGGTAGAATTCTCGCCTGCCACGCGGGAGGCCCGGGTTTGATTCCCGGCCAATGCAGAGCAGTCCTTTTTCTTTTCTTTGCTTGGTCTTCGCCTCCAAAGAAAAACAAAAAACTGCAGATTTTGGTTCTTCTCCTCTTTGACATTCCCTAAATGGCTACTTTTTCGCTTGGTTTGGAAACAAGTGTACAGTGCTTGGTGGAGTGATGCATGTAAGCTCAGCTAAAAGTCAGTCAACCAGCACCCAACGTGGGGCTCGAACCCACGACCCTGAGATTAAGAGTCTCATGCTCTACCGACTGAGCTAGCCGGGCTTGCGATGCTGAGCCAGGGGCTTGCGATGCTGAGCCAGGGGCTTGCGATGCTGAGCCAGGGGCTTGCGACTCCCGTGCTGCAGCATCATGATCCGTCTGCTGAGCATGCGAGATGCTGGAAGTGGTGCTTGAGGCTAGCGCCTACCAGTTCCTGGGTCTGAGCGGAGCGGTTGGCAGGCAGTAAAGGTGGCACCATCCTGGCATTGGTGGTTCAGTGGTAGAATTCTCGCCTGCCACACGGGAGGCTCGAGGTTTGATTCCTGGCCAATGCAGAGCAGTCCTTTTTCTTTTCTTTGCTTGGTCTTCGCCTCCAAAAGAAAAACAAAAACAGCAGATTTTGGTTCTCCTCCTCTTTGACATTCCCTAAATGGCTACTTTTTCGCTTGGTTTGGAAACAAGTGTACAGTGCTTGGTGGAGTGATGCATGTAAGCTCAGCTAAAAGTCAGTCAACCAGCACCCAACGTGGGGCTCGAACCCACGACCCTGAGATTAAGAGTCTCATGCTCTACCGACTGAGCTAGCCGGGCTTGCGATGCTGAGCCAGGGGCTTGCGATGCTGAGCCAGGGGCTTGCGATGCTGAGCCAGGGGCTTGCGACTCCGTGCTGCAGCATCATGATCCGTCTGCTGAGCATGCGAGATGCTGGAAGTGGTGCTTGAGGCTAAGCGCCTACCAGTTCCTGGTTCTGAGCGGAGCGGTTGGCAGGCAGTAAAGGTCGCACCATCCTGGCATTGGTGGTTCAGTGGTAGAATTCTCGCCTGCCACACGGGAGGCTCGGGGTTGATTCCTGGCCAATGCAGAGCAGTCCTTTTTTCTTTTCTTTTCTTGGTCTTCGCCTCCAAAAGAAAAACAAAATAAAGCAGATTTTGGTTCTCCTCCTCTTTGACATTCCATAAATGGCTACTTTTTCGCTTGGTTTGGAAACAAGTGTACAGTGCTTGGTGGAGTGATGCATGTAAGCTCAGCTAAAAGTCAGTCAACCAGCACCCAACGTGGGGCTCGAACCCACGACCCTGAGATTAAGAGTCTCATGCTCTACCGACTGAGCTAGCCGGGCTTGCGATGCTGAGCCAGGGGCTTGCGATGCTGAGCCAGGGGCTTGCGATGCTGAGCCAGGGGCTTGCGATGCTGAGCCAGGGGCTTGCGATGCTGAGCCAGGGGCTTGCGATGCTGAGCCAGGGGCTTGCGACTCCGTGCTGCAGCATCATGATCCGTCTGCTGAGCATGCGAGATGCTGGAAGTGGTGCTTGAGGCTAAGCGCCTACCAGTTCCTGGTTCTGAGCGGAGCGGTTGGCAGGCAGTAAAGGTGGCACCATCCTGGCATTGGTGGTTCAGTGGTAGAATTCTCGCCTGACACACGGGAGGCTCGGGTTTGATTCCTGGCCAATGCAGAGCAGTCCTTTTTCTTTTCTTGGTCACCACCTCCAATAGAAAAACTAAAAACTGCAGATTTTGCTTCTCCTCCTCTTTGGTCTTTCCTAAATGGCTACTTTTTCGCTTGGTTCGGAAACAGTGTACAGTGCTTGGTGGAGTGATGCATGTAAGCTCAGCTAAAACGCAGTCAAGCAGCGCCCAACGTGGGGCTCGAACCCACGACCCTGAGATTAAGAGTCTCATGCTCTACCGACTGAGCTAGCCAGGCTTGCGATGCTGAGCCAGGGGCTTGCGACGCCGTGCTGCAGCATCATGATCCGTCTGCTGAGCATGCGAGATGCTGGATGTGGTGCTTGAGGCTAAGCGCCTACCAGGTCCTGGGTCTGAGCGGAGCGGTTGGCAGGCAGTAAAGGTGGCACCATCCTGGCATTGGTGGTTCAGTGGTAGAATTCTCGCCTGCCACGCGGGAGGCCCGGGTTCGATTCCCGGCCAATGCAGAGCAGTCCTTTTTCTTTTCTTTGCTTGGTCTTCGCCTCCAAAAGAAAAACAAAAAACTGCAGATTTTGGTTCTCCTCCTCTTTGACATTCCCTAAATGGCTACTTTTTCGCTTGGTTTGGAAACAAGTGTACAGTGCTTGGTGGAGTGATGCATGTAAGCTCAGCTAAAAGTCAGTCAACCAGCGCCCAACGTGGGGCTCGAACCCACGACCCTGAGATTAAGAGTCTCATGCTCTACCGACTGAGCTAGCCGGGCTTGCGATGCTGAGCCTGGGCCTTGCGACGCCGTGCTGCAGCATCATGATCCGTCTGCTGAGCATGCGAGATGCTGGATGTGGTGCTTGAGGCTAAGCGCCTACCAGGTCCTGGGTCTGAGCGGAGCGGTTGGCAGGCAGTAAAGGTGGCACCATCCTGGCATTGGTGGTTCAGTGGTAGAATTCTCGCCTGCCACACGGGAGGCTCGGGTTTGATTCCTGGCCAATGCAGAGCAGTCCTTTTTCTTTTCTTTGCTTGGTCTCCCCTCCAAAAGAAAAACTAAAAACTGCAGATTTTGCTTCTCCTCCTCTTTGACCTTCCCTAAATGGCTACTTTTTTGCTTGGTTTGGAAACAAGTGTACAGCGCTTGGTGGAGTGATGCACGTTGCGCTCAACGTGGGGCTCGAACCCACGACCCTGAGATTAAGAGTCTCATGCTCTACCGACTGAGCTAGCCAGGCTTGCGATGCTGAGGCAGGGGCTTGTGATGCTGTGCTGCAGCATCATGATCCGTCTGCTGAGCATGCGATATGCTGGATGTGGTGCTTGAGGCTAAGCGCCTACCAGGTCCTGGGTCTGAGCGGAGCGGTTGGCAGGCAGTAAAGGTGGCACCATCCTGGCATTGGTGGTTCAGTGGTAGAATTCTCGCCTGCCACACGGGAGGCTCGGGTTTGATTCCTGGCCAATGCAGAGCAGTCCTTTTTCTTTTCTTTGCTTGGTCACCACCTCCAATAGAAAAAATAAAAACTGCAGATTTTGCTTCTCCTCCTCTTTGACCTTCCCTAAATGGCTACTTTTTCGCTTGGTTTGGAAACAAGTGTACAGTGCTTGGTGGAGTGATGCA
>JAKVIS010006046.1:0-10981 GCA_033119425.1 Bufotes viridis
TAAACACCTTAAAGACCAGGCCACTTTTACAATTCTGCACTACACTACTTTCACGTTTATTGCTCACGTCATACAACTTACCACCCAAATGAATTTTACCTCCTTTCTCCTCTCACTAATAGAGCTTCATTTGGTGCTATTTCATTATTAACTGACATTTTTACTTTTTGCTATTTTACATTTTTGATGAAATTTTGCAAAAAAATGATATTTTTCACTTTATGTTGGAAAATTTATCAAATAAAACTACATTTCTCTATAATTTTTCTAAATTTATTGTTCTACATGTCTTTGATAAAAAAATGCAATAAGTGTATATTTATTGGTTTGGGTAAAAGTTATAGCTTTACAAACTATGGTGCAAAAAGTGAATTTCCGCACTTTGACTTTCTGAGCATCTGTCCTGTTTCCTGACGTACTACAATGCCCAGACAGTAGAAACACCCCATAAATGACCCCATTTCGAAAGTAGACACCCTAAGGTATTCACTGAGGGGCATAGTGAGTTCATGGAAGTTTTTATTTTTGGCACAAGTTAGCGGAAATGGAAATTTATTTATTTTTCTTTATTTTTTACAAAGTCTCATTTTCCACTAACTTGTGCCAAAAATACAATTTTACATGAACTCACCATACCCTCACAGAATACCTTAGGGTGTCTTCTTTCAAATGGGGTCACTTGTGTGGTATTTTTACTGCCCTGGCATTTTAGGGGCACCTAACCGTCAGAAGCAGTTTGGAATCCAAATGCGTAAAAATGTCCTGTGAAATCTTAAAGGTACTCATTGGATTTGGGGCCTACTGCGCATCTTGGATGCAAAAAGTGCACACATGTGGTATCGCCGTACTCAGGAGAAGTAGGGCAATGTGTTTTGGGGTGTATTTTACATATACCATACTGGGTGTGAAAATATCTCTGTAAATGACAACTTTGTATAAAAATTTTTACAAAGTTGTCATCTTACAGAGATATTTCTCACACCCTGCATGGGTATATGTAGACATGCACCTCAAAACACATTGCTATCCTGATGTATGCTCTTATGTGACACTTTGCAGCCAAGATGTGCACAGTTCCAATCCACGAGGCCTTAGATGATAGGACATTTTACGCATTTGGATTCCAAACTGCTTCTCCAGTGGGGCCCCTAAAATGCCAGGATAGTAAAATACACACAAGTGACCCCATTTCGAAAGAAGACACCCCAAGGTATTCTCTGATGGGCATAGTGAGTTCATGGAAGTTTTTATTTTTGGCACAAGTTAGCTGAAATGGAAATTTTATTTTTTTTTTTTACAAAGTCTCAGATTCCACTAACTTCGTGCCAAAAATACAAGTTTACATGAACTCACCATACCCTCACAGAATACCTTGGGGTGTCTTCTTTCTAAAATGGGGTCACTTGTGTGCATTTTTACTGCCCTGGCATTTTAGGGCACCTAACCGTCAGAAGCAGCTTTGGAATCCAAATGCGTAAAAATGTCTGGTGAAATCCTAAACGTACTCACTGGATTTGGGGCTCCTGTAAGCATCTTGGATGCAAACAGTGCCACACATGTGGTATCGCCCGCACTCAGGAGAAGTAGGGCAATGTGTTTGGGTGTATTTTTACCTATACCCATACTGGGTGTGAAAAATGTCTCTGTAAACGACAACTTTGTATAAAATTTTTTACAAAGTTGTCATATTTACAGGGATATTTTTCACACCCAGCTATGGGTATCTGTAAAAATACACCCCCAAACTACTATTGCCTTACTTACAGCTGCGGACGTCACCCTATGTGTGCCACTTTTGCAGCTAGTTGCACAAAGGGGCCCTAAATCCAATCGAGTACCTCTAGGATGGCATTTACACTTTCTTCTTCTATGCTGGGGCCCTAAAATGCCAGGGCAGTATAAATACCCCACATGTGACCCCATTTTGGAAAGAAGACACCCCAAGGTATTCTGTGAGGGGTATGGTGAGTTCATAGAAGATTTTTTTTGGCCCAAGTTAGCGAATTTGATTTTTATTGTTTTTTTCACAAAGTCTCCTTTCCGCTAACTTGTGACAAAAGTTCAATCTTTCATGGACTCAATATGCCCTCAGCGAATACCTTGGGGCGTCTTCTTTCCGAAATGGGGTCACATGTGAGGTTTTTGTACTGCCCTGGCATTTGAGGGTCTACCGCAATCATTACATGTATGGCCAGCATTAGGAGTTTCTGCTATTCTCCTTATATGGAGCATACGAGGTAATGAGATTTTTTTCCGTTCAGCCTCTGGGCTGAAAAAAGAGAAAAAATGAGCGGCACAGATTTCCTCATTCGCGACCGATCGATGTGGATGAAAAATCTCTGCCAAAAATATGCAAGAAAAAAAGAGGGGCCTGGCGATTGCCAGGACATAGGGGCTCCGCCCAAACATCCCATACCACTCAGCTCCTATGTCCTGGCAAACGTGATTTCATCCATTCACATCGATCAATCCGATCGTGGTGTGGAGGAAGACATCTTTGCCAGATTCTTGATACGAAGTGTTTGCCCAAGCATATGAACTCCAACACCTCTCCTCAGCTCACATGCCCAGGGCCAGCGTGCAACTCCTGCAGGAGAAATCTCGTCTTGCAGCGCCGCATACACTGACTTCCACGTGTCTTCTGATAGCAGCAATGCTTCTCTCAGAATTCACATCAGTGCTGCGGCGTTTTAAGTCGGTTGGTCCGTTGGTCTGTTGGTATACCTGGTGTAACGGGATTAGCTTCCGGGATCGCCGCCTCCTGGGATAGACGGGCGCTATAGGCACATTAATCACAGTCCAGTCCACGCCAAGTGTGATGCAACTGGCCTCAGCCAGTTTTATTGATGTTTGCAGGTCAAAATATAAAACAAAAACAGTTCAAGAATAAATGAAATACCTGGCCGTCTGGCCGCTACGTCTAAACAAGAAGTAGTTCCTCACTACATGAGACTGAGCCTTGTGCCCAGCTCCATCAACAAAACACACAGTTTGTTTTACTCACAGCAGAGTTGTTCCCAGGAGCAGAGACCACAGCTAGTGAGCTGTCTGCCCATATATAGCTCACCCAGGTTCCAGGTGATTAGCCACAGTTACCCTGAATACCTGGAGTGGCTAATTGGAGCAGAGACCCACCCAACTCTCCCTGCTCCAAGCAGCCAGGCCCTTCTAACCAGGTTTTTAACAAAACCCTTGCAATGGGAAAACCTAGTTTTCCTTGCTGTCCAATTCCTGGCTGCTTTTAGAACGTATAAGACAGGAACCTAGGTGAAATGTATACTCCTTCTATCACTTTCCCCATGGTCCTGTCACATATCCTCCCCCTGTTTCGACCTTGGGGTAGGAACACACTGTGCCTATAAACAGTACACCCTGGACAGGGCATCAGCGTTTCAAGCTGACGCCTCGGGTCTATGTTCAACTGTAAAACTATAATCCTGAAGAGACATGAACCATCGGGTCACTCGCCTGTTTTTCTCACGGTTTTGGCACATCCATTTAAGGGGGCATGGTCAGTTACAAGTTTGAATGTTCTTCCTACCAAGTAATACCTGAGAGCTTCTATGGCCCACTTAATTGCAAAACACTCCTTTTCTACAACTGAGTATTTCTTCTCATGTTCATTTAACTTTTTACTCAGGTAAACTACTGGATGCTCTTCC
The DNA here is from genome assembly GCA_033119425.1 of Bufotes viridis. Lineage (NCBI taxonomy): Eukaryota > Metazoa > Chordata > Amphibia > Anura > Bufonidae > Bufotes > Bufotes viridis. The sequence continues at coordinate 3,663 of JAKVIS010006046.1, forward strand.
CCATCCCTCACTTGTGACAACACAGCCCCTATGCCAACATCAGAGGCATCTGTTTGCACGATGAATTCTTTTCTAAAGTCTGGTGTGACTAACACTGGCTGGGCACATAGAGCCTGCTTCAGGTTCTTAAAGGCTTGTTCCGCCTCTGGGGTCCATTTGACCATGGTTGAATCCTTCCCTTTTGTAAGGTCTGTTAAAGGGCTCGTAATGCTAGCAAAATTTTCAATAAAACGCCTATAATAACCAGTTAAACCTAGGAATGCTTTGACTTGCTTTTTGTTCAAAGGCCTTGGCCAGTTCTGAATGGCTTCCACTTTGTTTATTTGAGGCTTTATAGCCCCTCGCCCAATCGTGTACCCCAAGTACTTTGCCTCTTCTTGCCCAATGGCACATTTCTTTGGGTTTGCTGTCAAACCCGCTTCCCTAATAAATTCAGGACGGCTTGAACCCTGGGTAGGTGACTTTCCCAATCTGTGCTATGGACTATCACATCGTCTAAATAGGCAGCTGCATATTTACGATGTGGTCTTAAAATTTGTCCATCATTCTCTGGAATGTGGCCGGGGCCCCATGCAAACCAAAGGAAGGACTACATACTGAAAATGGCCATCAGGGACACTAAAGGCTGTTTTTCTTTGGCCTCATCAGTCAAAGGTACTTGCCAGTAACCTTTTGTGAGATCTAATGTGGTAAAGAACCTCGCATTACCAAGCCTATCAATCAGCTCATCCACTCGCGGCATTGGGTAAGCATCAAACTTTGAGACCATGTTCAGTTTCCTGAAGTCATTACAGAAGCGTATGGTGCCATCAGGTTTGGGAACCAAGACTATAGGACTAGACCAGTCACTATTGGACTCCTCTATAACCCCTAACTGAAGCATTGTTTGGACTTCTTGGGGAGACAGCTTTACGTCTAGCCTCAGGTATTCTATAAGGCTTTTGGTTTACTCTGGCCCCTGGTTCGGTTACAATGTCATGTTTAATTATATCTGTTCGACCAGGTAGCTCAGAAAAGACATCTCTATTTTTCTGAACAAACTCCTTTGCTTCTTGAGTTTGAGATCCCGACAAGGTGTCTGCAATTTTTACCTCTGGTATCTCAACGCTATTTCCCTTTTTGCCAATGCTGTTAGCTGCTAACAACACCTCTCGGTCCTTCCAGGGTTTGATTAGATTCACATGATAAATTTGGTAGGGCTTACGTCTACCTGGTTGGTGAACCCGGTAATTCACTTCTCCGACCTTCTCAACTATTTCGTAAGGTCCTTGCCATTTGGCCAAAAATTTACTTTCTACTGTGGGGACAAGGACTAGTACCCTATCCCCAGGGTTGAAGTTTCTTACTCTAGCCGACCTGTTGTAAACCCGGGACTGACTCTCCTGGGCCTGCAGCAGGTGTTCTTTTACAATGGGCATTACTTTTTCAATCCTTTCCTGCATTTGTGCAATGTGTTCAATCACACTTTTGTAGGGTGTAGCCTCACTCTCCCAGGTCTCTTTTGCAATATCCAGAAGACCCCGAGGGTGCCGACCATACACTAGCTCGAAGGGAGAAAATCCGGTAGATGCTTGAGGCACCTCCCGTACAGAAAACATAAGATATGGTAAAAGACAATCCCAGTCTTTACCATCCTGTGCCACCACTTTTCTGAGCATCCCTTTTAAGGTTTTATTGAACCTTTCAACTAGTCCATCCGTTTGGGGATGATAGACTGAAGTACGCAAGTGAGTTACCTTCAACAGCTTGCACAACTCTTTTGTAACCTTTGACATAAAGGGCGTCCCCTGGTCAGTAAGTATTTCTTTAGGTATGCCCACTCTAGTAAACATCTGGAACAACTCCTTGGCTATCATCTTTGCAGAGGTTTTCCTTAGAGTATTGCTTCTGGATAGCGGGTAGCATAATCAAGGACAACCAAAATGTATTGGTGACCTCTGGCAGACTTAACAAGAGGTCCCACCAAATCCATTGCAATTCTCTCAAAGGAGTTTCAATAATTGGGAGTGGCACTAACGGACTCCTAAAGGTTGCCACCGGGTTGCGTAACTGACACTCTGGGCATGACTCACAGTATTCTTTTACGTCTTTATGTACCCCGGGCCAATAAAACCTCTGCAAAATCCTGTCTTTTGTTTTTCATAGGCCAAGTGCCCCCGAGCACATGTGAATGCGCTAGATCCATCACCTTTTGGCGATGTGATTTTGGGACCACAAGTTGCTCCACAACTTGTCCATTCTTCTCATCAACTCTATATAAGAGTTCATTCTCTAAAGCAAAATGGGGAAATATTTTCTCTACCCCAGGTTCTTGAGACACCCCATTGACTACTTTTACACTTTGCCATGCATGGGTTAGTGTAGGGTCCCTGAGTTGAGCTGTCCCAAAGTTGTCACTGGAGACTGGCAAATCAGGGAGTCCAACTTCTGGGACATCATCAGTATCACCTGCAAGCACTGCTAAGGGAAAACCCTCGGTTTCACTCTGGGTCACCCCTACTGTTTGCACATTTACAGGTTCAGTCAGAGGAATAGGATCTACAGCAGACCCACTTAAACACTTATCAAGAATATTCCACATTTGCCAAAACAGAGGAAAATCACACCCCAGAATGACAGTATGCATCAGACTATTTACAACCCCCACTTCATGGGTTACTTTCCCATACGGGGTTTCAAAGAGACTATAGCAGTGGGGTACTCTTTTGTATCACCATGTATGCAGATGACCCCCATCTGTCTCTTTGCAGCTTCGTAGTGTCCACCAGGCTGCCATGCACAAGAGTCACTAGACTACCAGAGTCCAACAGAGCTTGCACTGAGTGTCCTTCAATCACCAGGTTGCAAGTTTGTCGCTGCGTATCTGGGGTTGGCAAAGCAGAGCAGGCAGGTCCCGCAAACAATGACCTCCTCCGCCCACTGTCACACTCCATAGGCTCATCAACCAATGGACAGTTGGCAGCCACGTGGCCCAGTCCTTGACACCGCCAGCAAACAATGTTTTTGACAGTCACAGGCTGTTTAGGGCTAACTGGCTTAAGAGGTCGGGCTAATAGGTCAGTGTCAGTTCCAACTTTACGGCCCTCCCTCACCCCCTTTAGATCAGGAACAGTCTTACCGCGATCAGCAGTCTTCTGGCTCCTTGGGGCCGGCCGAGCAGGAGAAAAGTCTTGTAGATACTCCTCAGTGTTCAGATACCGCTCCACTAGGGCGACAAGCTGATCCGCATCCCTGGGGTCCGCTTGACCAACACAGCGCTGTATCCGAACTGGCAGAGCACGAACAAACCGGTCCAAGACCACTCTTTCCAACCACCTGAGGGCGGTACATACCTCCGGTTGCAGCCATTTTTAGCCAGGTGGAAAAGATCCTACATTTGCGACCTCACTGATTTATCCAGTTGGAAAGTCCAGTTGTTGCACTCGCTGGGCTCTGACCGCAGATGTTACACCTAAGCGAGCAAGAATTTCTGCTTTCAGTTTGTAGTACTGTCTGGCATCCTGCTCACTCAAATCAAAGTAGGCTTTCTGCGGCTCCCCACTGAGAAATGGAGCAAGGGTGTCTGCCCACTGTTCCACTGGGAGTTTCTCTCTTTCAGCGGTTCTTTCAAACACGGTGAGGTATGTCTCCACATCATCCTCTGCGACCATTTTTGAAGTGAAACTTGCACTCTCCTCCCGCAGAGATGGATTCCTCCCGGACTTGGGGCCTTTCAGACAGCACCTTTATCTGCTCCACCAGACTTTTATTAACTGCTTGCTGTTCTCTGAGCCCAGCTTGTGTCGTCTCTATGAGCAACCGGTTAGTTTCTTGCTGGTTAGCATTCGCTTTCTGGAGCTGAATGTTAGCCTGGATCAGCTGTTTAACAACTTCCTCCATGTCTGCACTGTTTGGCTTTACAAGCACAGCAGACTTAACCCAGGACATAAAACTTGCTGGATTTTAGTGCCAGCGCATCCTCCACCATATGTAACGGGATTAGCTTCCGGGATCGCCGCCTCCTGGGATAGACGGGCGCTATAGGCACATTAATCACAGTCCAGTCCACGCAAGTGTGATGCAACTGGCCTCAGCCAGTTTTATTGATGTTTGCAGGTCAAAATATAAAACAAAAACAGTTCAAGAATAAATGAAATACCTGGCCGTCTGGCCGCTACGTCTAAACAAGAAGTAGTTCCTCACTACATGAGACTGAGCCTTGTGCCCAGCTCCATCAACAAAACACACAGTTTGTTTTACTCACACCAGAGTTGTTCCCAGGAGCAGAGACCACAGCTAGTGAGCTGTCTGCCCTATATATAGCTCACCCAGGTTCCAGGTGATTAGCCACAGTTACCCTGAATACCTGGAGTGGCTAATTGGAACAGAGACCCACCCAACTCTCCCTGCTCCAAGCAGCCAGGCCCTTCTAACCAGGTTTTAACAAAACCCTTGCAATGGGAAAACCTAGTTTTCCTTGCTGTCAATTCCTGGCTGCTTTTAGAACGTATAAGACAGGAACCTAGGTGAAATGTATACTCCTTCTATCACTTTCCCCAAGGCAGCAGGCACGTGACTGAACGGTGCAAACTTTACAAAAAACCAGAACATTTTAAAACTTTATAAAACATGAACATAAAAACCTGAACTAACTCAAGATTTTTTTCTTTGCTACCTGTTTAATTTTTATTTTTTTACCATTTCCTACTTTATTTTCCTAGCAGAAACCTCTCCTTTCCCATGGGACAATGTGTAAAAGTGTAAATCACACAGAGATGGTGCAGAGTACATTATACGCGTTATCCCAAGTGAAAGGAGAGGTTTCTACCGTTTCACCACTTCTGCTGTAGCACACCAGCACCAGTCCCTATGTGTTAGGGTCTCTCAAAACCTAGTGTCCTAGAGACCCTAGAGCCTCAGTGGAAAAAAACTACCTGTGTAGTGCTGTCCCTAGGTCCCTAAGTGTACCTGAGTGTGGTACTTCGGAAACACTCTCCAAGGCATAGGGCAGGGTGGTCAGGACAGTCAGGGACAGAAATAACGGGTGTCACGCCTTATTCCACTCCTGCTACAGACCAGACATTTTTTTTCAGGGTGGCGGTTGGTTTGAGGTACCCGGCACTGCGCAGGGAAGTGCCGCTCGTGTAGACGGCTAACTACACTGGTGGATGGGGCCCACGGAACCTCCTGGGTACAGGAGGTTCTCGGCGATCTCTTCCTGGAGATTTTAGGAAAGATCCAGTTCTCCCCAGCCTTACTGTGAGAAGCGTAACTATTATATAGAGAGCCAATTGAATCAGATAAGCAGACACTTTTTTATACCAGCGTCTGGTCTTTGGGAAACCAAATAAGGGCCAACATCTGGTCGTTGAAGTCCACCCCTCCCATGTGGGGTTATAGTCAGTGGACTGAGAGGGGCTTTTCAGCGACACTGGTTGCCCGTTGGATGTGCTGTATGGTGTCTAGTAGATGGAGGAGAGCATGTAAGCGTCCGCTTGTCTCCATTTCTCGCGAGCGGTTCGTCGTTACACAGTGCAGCCCTCTGCCCCCTACCGTCGGGTGGTAAGAAGCCGTTGGGAGTAGCCCGGCGACTAGGTCGTGGTGCCGCAGCAGCAATCTGTTCTAAGAGCAAATGCTTGAAGAGGCCACACTTGTGTAAGAGTTGTCCACGTAAAGATGGTACCCCTTGCCGAATAAGAGTGACACCAAGTCCCAGACTATCTTCCCACTGCTCCCAGGTAGTCAGGGCAACCGACCGGCTCCAGGGTCTGATCTTTCCCTCATGGATCCGAAAATTTGTGCGTATAGCCTGTGGCCCTTTACAGAGCTTATACAATTTGACCCCATACCGGGCGCTTGCTCGGGATGTACTGCTTAAAGCCAAGCGCCCGGTAAAATGTACAAAGGGACTTCGTCTACGTAGATGTTTTGAGCAGGAGGTGTGTGCAAATCTGCAGAATTTCTGGTTGGAAATGGTCTATGAGAGGCGGATTTTATCGGAGCAGGTCAAAGGCTGGGTAGCCTCTGGGAGCGGGAGGTGGTGTTGTCACTGAGTGCCAGGAAACGCAGGATGGGTCTCAAAACGTGTCCTGAGACATGGCAGCGAGTGCATGGCATGTGATGGGTGAGGTTCGTGGACCAATATGACCGTAATTCATGTTTTTGGTTCATGCCCATGCTGAGGAAGGCCCAGAAAAGTTCTAGTTGGAAACTGGACTGGTTTCCACGCCGAAAAGGCTGGGCCTAAAGCTCCCAGGTTGTCGCGATAGCGTGAGTGGCATATCTGTTTGTTTCTGCCTACGACTAAGTCAGAGCTCCCATGTGAAGAACAGCTCAAAAGCCTAGCGCCCGATCCTATCTGAACTGTTTCCACGAACTCCTGACTGGGCGGTGAGAACTACTGGTGCGGCTGGAAGTGGGGGCTGCCAATCAGGGTTTGCAGCACCTCAGGGACTCTGAGGGCTCTACGGGCCTGTTGTCTTTGCGGTGGCTGCGGCGGGGGAAACTACTGCCGTGCCACCGTGCCAGCTTCTAACTGCCCTTCTGGTGCTCGCCGCTTCACCCATGTTCTACGGCAGTGCTGGTAGAAAGTCCAGGACAGGCTCGCTGCTGGTGTATGCCTCACCACGTAATCGCGAGCAGCCAGCCCCACTCTGCTGCCCTTGAAGCGGATCCACGCGCGAGCCTGGCGGGCTCAGCGACACGGGCGGGCGCGCTGGTCTCTATCAGGGGACCTCCACCTCCTCACTGCCAGAACTTTGGAGTCAGAAGGCCACTAGCCTACTAGGTTGGCATTCTGACCCATGGCTTCGATTCAGATTGAGGCCCCCACTCCTCATCCGACTGGGTCAGAATCCTGTAGGCCCTTCTTCAGAGGAATACCCTTGTTTGGACATTTGGGCGTCTAAATTTAGGTATTCCTGAGACTACCCAAGAAAAAAAGCAAGTCTGTCTTACAATTGGAGAGTGGTATATAGAGAAGCCTGTTGCGATTGATAAAAAAGATCAAAACTGGGATTTTTTTATACGCAGCGCTAGAAGGGATTGTGCAGTGATTGCCAAAAAAAAAAATTTTTGTCACCGCGGATGGGTGGCGCGGGTGAACGCAGGTAGGGCAACCGATCAGGCCTGATCGGCAACACGCGTTGGGGTAGTATAATTCAGACACTAGTACTATTATAGCATTCGACCGTGATCAGTTCTGATCACTTACAGATACTATAAAGACAACGCTTGATTAGCGCTGGCTAACAGTTTAACCAGTGACTGCGGTGCGCGGTGGGCTTGGCGCTAACACTATCTACCAAAGGGGACTAAGCTAAACCTAACAGTCAATCTTA
>JAKVIS010006047.1:0-10790 GCA_033119425.1 Bufotes viridis
CTGAAACAAAGTAGACATATTTGATATCACTGCGTCCATAACAACCTGCTCTGTAAAAATAGCACATGATCTACCCTGTCAGATGAATGTTGTAAAAAATAAAAACTGTGCAAAAACAGCCATTTTTTGGTTACCTTGCCTCACTAAAAATGTATTCTAGAGCAATTGAAAATCATATGTACCCCAAAATAGTACCAATAAAACTGGCACCTTATCCTGTAGTTTCCAAAATGGGGTCACTTTTTCGGAGTTTCTACAGTAAGGGTGCATCAGGGGGGCTTCAAATGGGACCTGGCATCTAAAAACCAGCAAAATCTTTCCGTTCCTTTCCTTCTGCGCCCTGCCTTTCGCCCATACAGTAGTTTACAACAACTTGTGGGGTGTTTCTGTAAACCGCAGAATCAGGGTAATAAATATTTAGTTTTGTTTGGCCATTAACCCTCAATGTGTTAAAGAAGAAAATTGATTAAAATGGAAAATCTGCCAAAAAAGTGAAATTCTGAAATTTCATCTCCATTTTCCTTTAATTCTTGTGGAACACCTAAAGCACAGATGTCAAACTCATGGCCCTCCAGCTGTTGCAAAACTACAACTTCCAGCATGCCTTGATAGCTGTAGGATGTCCAGGCATGATGGGAGTTGTAGTTTTGCAACAGCTGGAGGGCCACGAGTTTGACATCCCTGACCTAAAGGGTAAACAAAGTTAGTAAAATCAGTTTTGAATAACTTGAGGGGTTTAGTTTCTAAAATGGGGCCATTTATGGGTAGTTTCTAGTGATGTCGCGAACATAACATTTTCCGTTGGCGAACGCGAACTGCGAATGCGAACTTCCGCAAATGTTCGCGAACGGGCGAACAGCCATAGACTTCAATAGGCAGGCGAATTTTAAAACCCACAGGGACTCTTTCTAGCCACAATAGTGATGGAAAAGTTGTTTCAAGGGGACTAACACCTGGACTGTGGCATGCCGGAGGGGGATCCATGGCAAAACTCCCATGGAAAAGGGCATAAATCAACTAACATTCCTAAATTGTTTGGAATAACGTGCTTTAAAACATCCAGTGTGTGTATACTATCAGGTATGATGTTGTATCGATCAGGTAGTGTAAGGGTTACGCCCGCTTCACAGACATTGACAGACCAAACTCCCTTTTTAATGCACCGCAAACAACCGCAAACAGTCCATTTGCACAACCGCAAACTCCCCATTTGGATACCAAGCTAGCCATGTCCCGGTGATGTCATTGAAGGTTTCGTCCTCCACCCAGCCACGTACAACACCAGGGGTCCCCGAAAGGTGAATTGGAATTTATTTTTCGAACGGGGAGATGGTTAAAAAAACGCTGGCTCCCTCCCCTTTGTTTTTATCCACGGTGACTGCGTCTGCGCCGTGCAATTTACTGTCACACCCGATATGAGTGGTATTTTCTGTAGTACTATTCTCATCAGTTTAATCCCTGTTAAATCCCCAATCTGGGGTCCATTTATTGAAGAGATTTTTCGAACGGGGAGATGGTTAAAAAACCGCTGGCTCCCTCCCCTTTGTTTTAATCCACGGTCACTGCGTCTGTGCCGTGCAATTTACTCTTACCCCCGATATGAGTGGTGTCTTAATTAGTACTATTCCTATCAGTTTAATCCCTGTTACGTCCCATATCAGGGATTGCCTTTTGTGAAAAAAAATTTAGGCCGGGTACCTTCGACTGCCTTCACAGTGACAGACCAAACTCTCATACACCAAACTGAATTGATTTTTGGAACCGGGAGATGGAAAAAGCAGCTTGGTCGGTCCTCTTACTCCCAAATTGGGGCACTGCGTGTGCACAGAGCAATGTGCTGTGACACCCTATATGAGTGGTGTCTTAACTAGTACTATTCCTATCAGTTTAATCCCTGTTACGTAGCCTATCCGGGACGTGTGTCAAATTGATTAACCATTGTCGAATTAACGAACCATTACGACATCGTGAAATAATTTAGTTCTGAGCTCTGTACTTGCTTTGTATTGGAATTGATGGGGATTTTTTTAATTGTCTGCATTATTTCTAATAACCTATTAAGAGACTTTATTATGATTTTTTATTTTATGTATTAAAAACCCATACAACATATAAAAAAAAAAAAGTAAATTAATGTTTTTTCTATGAAATATTATCCAGCCGTCCGATCGCTTTTGGTCTGACCATAATGAAGCAACGGCCTTATCATCTGGGGTGTGGTAACATTGCCAACACACTCATAGAGGTGATGATTGCTTCATTGTGATACGCAAGCCCCTTCACCACAACAAGGTAACGATCACGAAGGGGAATTGACACTTGTATGTGCCTTTTTTTGCAGCCACAGTGCTGCACCAGAGGCCAGAAAAATTAGGCATGTACACATGCCTGAAAAATAATGGCATTCTTGCAGCCGCAGTTGTAGCAGCGGCCGGAAAAATTGATGTTTTCCAGGCAGAAAAGTGACTAAAACATTGCGGCTTGAACCCTAGTTGGTGGCGGAGAATTCACAAAAGTCATCCGGTATGCAGACATTAAATACAGCAGCGTGGGGACCATTTTGAGGCCAAGGCATGTCATCAGGCCTTTTGTTAGTCAAACATATCCCCCACTGTCAGTTCCTTAGGAATCATGCCTCATTCATCTTTATGAAGGTGAGGTAATCAACACTTTTTTGACCGAGGCGACTTCTCTTGTCAGTGACAATGCCTCCTGCTGCACTGAAGGTCCTTCCTGACAGGACACTTGAAGCAGGGCAGGCCAGAAGTTCTATCACAAACTGGGACAGCTCAGGCCACAGGTCAAGCCTGCACACCTAGTAGTGAAGGGGTTCATCGCTCCTCAGAGTGTCGATATCTGCTGTTAAGGCGAGGTAGTCTGCTAACTGTCGGTCGAGTCGTTCTCTAAGGCTGGATCCCGAAGGGCTGTGGCGATGTGTAGGACTGAAAAAGCTCCGCATGTCCTCCATCAACAACACATCTGTAAATCGTCCAGTCCTCGCCACCGTGGTAGGAGGAGTATTACATTCACCTCTTCCCCTGTTAGATTCCCGTTGTGCTGTGACATGCCCCTTATAAGCTGTGTAAAGCATATTTTTTTGTTTGGTTTTGAACTGCTGCATCCTTTCCGACTTTCGGTAATTTGGTAACATTTCTGCCACTTTCTGCTTATACCGGGGTCTAGTAGCGTGGCCACCCAGTACAGGTCGTTCTCCTTCATCCTTTTTATACGAGGGTCCCTCAACAGACATGACAGCATGAAAGACCCCATTTGCACAAGGTTGGAGGCAGAGCTACTCATTTCCCGTTCCTCGTCCTCACTGATGTCATTGACGGTCTGTTCTTCCCCCCAGCCACGTACAACACCATGGGTCCCAGATAGGTGACAACAACGAGCACCCTGGGGTGCCTGCTGTGGTTGGTCTTCCTCCTCCTCAAAGCCACATTCCTCCTCTGACTCCTCTTCATCATACTCCTCTTCCAGCGTAGCCGCAAGGCTGTTTCTGGTGGTGATGGTGACCACAACTCTTCCTCTTCCTGCCCATCTACAGCATGATCCAGCACTCTTCGCAGGGCACGCTCCAGGAAGAAAACAAATGGGATGAGGTCGCTGATGGTGCCTTCAGTGTGACTGACTAGGTTTGTCACCTCCTCAAAAGGATGCATGAGCCTACAGGCATTGCGCATGAGCGTCCACTAATGTGGCAAAAATATTCCCAGCTCCGCAGAGGCTGTCCTAGTACCCCGGTCACACAAATACTCGTTGACGGCTTTTTCTTGTTGGAGCAGGCGGTCGAAAATTAGGTGTGTTGAATTCCAACGTGTCGGGCTGTCGCAAATCAAGCTACTCACTGGCATGTTGTTTCGCCGCTGAATATCGGAAAAGTGCGCCATGGCCATGTAGGAACGCCTGAAATGGCCACACACCTTCCTGGCCTGCTTGAGGACGTCCTGTAAGCCTGGGCAGCCATACGCCGCAGCAGAAGAGGACTCAGCCGAGGAGGATATCAAAGAGGATGGTGTAGGAGTAGAGGAGGTGGCAGTAGGCCTGCCTGCAAGTCGTGGCGGTGTCACCAACTCCGCTGAGGAGCCACGCATTCCATGCTTGTCAGCCGTCAGCAGGTTGACCCAATGCGCAGTGTACGTGATATACCTGCCCTGACCATGCTTTGCAGACCAGGTATCAGTGGTCAGATGGACCCTTGCCCCAACACTGTATGCCAGAGATGCCATGACTTCCTTTTCAATAACATAATAGAGGTTTGGGATTGCCTTTTTTGAAAAAAAATGTAATCCGGGTACCTTCCACTGTGGTGTCCCAATAGCGACAAATTTTTTGAAGGCCTCAGACTCCACCAGCTGGTATGGTAAAAGCTGGCGGGCTAAGAGTTCCGTCAAGCCAGCTGTCAGTCGCCAGGCAAGAGGGTGACTCTGTGACATTGGCTTTTTACGCTCAAACATGTCCTTGACAGCCACCTGACTGTGGGCAGATGAGCAGGAACTGCTGAAGGTGAGAGGCGGAGTGGCGGTTGGTTGAGAGGGGGCAGGGAAGACAGCAGTGGTTGACGTGGCTGAGGATGCTGGACCAGGAGGAGCATGGTGGCTTTGAGTTTGTGTGCTGCTTGTACTCATGTGTTGATCCCATAGGCGTTTGTGATGTGAGATCATGTGCCTTCGCAAAGCAGTTGTACCGAGGTTTCTTTTGGCACAGGTTGCAAATGGCATTGCTGTTATCAGAGGCAGACACACCAAAAAAATGCCACACTGATGAGCTTTACAATGACGGCATTTTGGTGGTGGCAACAGCTTGCGTTGACTGGCGTGCTGTCTGGCTGACCCCGGGGGCATCCAACTGATGTGTAAATAACTCCTCTGACGGATCAAGTGAAGCGGCTGTGGTGGTAGTGGTGGTGGGGGCGGGCTGGAGGGTGGTAACTTGAGAGCAGGTGACCGAAGCTGATCTGGAGGAGGATGGGTCATCAAGGTTCTTAGCGGAAGCTGTTGAAGATTGGGTGTCCTGTCTAAGCCAGTCAACTATGTCCTCAGAATTTTTCGGGTTCAGGGTACGTGGCCTCTGAACACTAGGTATTATTCCAGGGCCAGTGGAAATCACAGCACCACAACCACGACGGCCCCTGCAGGGTGGCCTGCCTCTGCCTGTCATTTTTTTTTTTAGATAAGTGGTACTACGCGTGCTAGGTACTGTGCTACCCGTTATGAGTGGTGGGCACTGGCAGTGGGCACACTACAGTCAGTGGAAGTGGGCCTGACACACACTGGCAGCAGGCAAGCAACTGAAATTACACTAAAGTGTAAAAATTAAATGCCTTATTTATCGGCAAGCTACTGTGCCACCCGGTATGAGTGGCGGGCACTGGCAGTGGGCACACTACAGTCAGTGGAAGTCGGCATGACACACACTGGCAGCAGGCAAGCAACTGAAATTACACTAAAGTGTAAAAATTAAATGCCTTATTTATCGGCAAGCTACTGTGCCACCCGGTATTTGTGGTGGGCACTGGCAGTGGGCACACTACAATCTGTGGAAGTCGGCCTGACACACACTAGCAGGCAAGCAACTGAAATTACACTAAAAAGTAAAAATTAAATGCCTTTTTTTGATGTAAAGTCCTGTGCCAGCCAGTATGAGTGGTGGGCACTGGCAGTGGGCACACTACAGTCTGTGGGCCTGCAGCTCTTCACACACGGGCAGGCCAGGAAACTGCAATATATATATGGAAAAAGGGAAAAAAAAAGCAGACTAATGTAGCAGCCCTAAAAAGGGCTTTTTGGGGTGCTGTCAGGACGCTGTCCTTATAGCAGAGATCAGATGAGTCTTTCAGGACTGGAGTGGACACTGAATTCGCTAGCCTAGCTATCGATTTCCCAATTAAACCAGCAGCAGCTACACTCTCCCTCCTCTCACTAAGACTGCAGCTTCCAAATCAATCTAAAATGGATGCTGTTCAGGAGATGGGAGGGTCTGGGAGGGAGGGTATGCTGCTGATTGGCTGGAATGTGTCTGCTGACTGAGGTACAGGGTCAAAGTTTGCTCAATGATGATGTATAGGGGGCAGACCGAACATCGCATGTGTTCGCCTGCTGCGGCGTACGCGAACAAGCTATGTTTGCTGGGAACTGTTCACCGGCGGATAGTTCGGGCCATCTCTAGTATTTTCTATTATGTAAGCCTCACAAAGTGACTTCAGACCTGAACCGATCCTTAAAAAGTGGGTTTTGGAAATTTTCTTAAAAACTGTAAGATTTGCTTCTAGACTTCTAAGCCTTGTAACGTCCCAAAAAAAGAAAATGTCATTTACAAAATGATCCAAACATAAAGTAGACCTATGGGAAATGTAAAGTAATAACTGTTTTAGGAGGTATCACTATCTTCTTTAAAAGCAAAAAATAGAAATTATGAAAGTTGTGAATTTTTTTATTTTCTTTTGTAAATTTGGTATTTTTTTTATAATAAAAATGAAATATTTTGACTCAAATTTACCACTGTCATGAAGTACAATATGTGATGAGAAAACATTCTTTGAACGGCTTGGATAAGTAAAAGCGTTCCAAAGTTATTACCACATAAAGTGACACATGTCAGATTTGCAAAATTAGGCCTGGTCAGGAAGGGGGAAAAATCTCTAGAAACATATTAATAAAGAGACATGTGTCATGTGAAAATAAGTTTTAAAAATCAGGTGGGTTGAACAAAAAATTAAAATTAAGTTTGGAGCATTAACTCTTTCGTCCCAGGAGGGTTTTTCATTTTTGCTTTTTCGTTTTTTAACTTTTTATCTCTCCATTCACATAGCCGTATGAGGGCTTAATTTTTTTTTTGATAAGTTGCACTTTCCAGTTCTACCATTTAATATTGTATATAAAGTAGTGGGGAACTGGGAAAAAATCCAAGTGGGGTGAAATTGGAAAAAACTTAGGTCTACAACAGTTTTCTTGGTTTTGTTTTTATGCCATTCCATATATGGTAAAACTGACCTGTTATTTCATTCTTCTGGTCAGTACGATTAGGTTAATACCACATATGTACCACAGGGGCGGATTAGCCATAGAACTTACAGGGAAATTTCCTGGTGGGCCGATGCCCAAGGTGCCGCCTGTGCCCTCCTCAAGGCCGGCAAGTGGAAGTTTTGGGAATGTATTTTGTGCTGCTGGCAGTATTAGTTATTGGTATTATTTCTAGGTCCACTTTAAGTTCCCAGTCTGCCCCTGTATGTATAATTTTCTTGCATTCTAATGCTGAAAAAAAAATCTTCTCATCGCCATATTCTGACCCCTATGACTGTTTTTTTTTAGTTCTGTGTATGGAGCTGTGTAGGGGCTCTTTTTCATTGATACTATTCTGGTATGTGTAAGACTATTTAATCACTTGTTATTAAATATTTTTGTGGGAATTTGAAGAGACCAAAATACAGCAAATCAGCCATTTTGACTTTTTTCTGTTTCGCCATTTTGTCAAATGGGAAAAATTATTTTTCTATTTTAAAACTACAGGTGTTTTCGCATAATTATTCATTATGTGGTTTTTTATGGTTTACATTTTTATTTTATTTACATTTTGGGGAACGGGGGTTGATTTGAATTTTTACATTTAGTTTTTACAGTATTTAATAGTTTCCATAGGGAACTATAACAAGCAATCAATAGATTGCTTCTCTCATACACTCAATGTATTATCATTAGAAAATATTACTGTGTGCCTATGGAGCCCTGCCACAAGCAGAGGCTCCATAACAACAAATGTGCGGCAGCTTCATTTCATTCTGGAGGACTGAAGCTGCCGCACGATCCATCCGGCTTCCCCGATCCTCGCCAGGGGGAGCCCGAGAAGGCTCTGGAAACACATGGGTTAAAAGTCTGCATTCGGCATTACCGCCAGCCGTAGACTTTAGCTGTGAGTGTCTGCTGTATGAAACATGTTTAGCCACCTCAGGACTGCCTAACGCACGGATGCGTCCGTCAGTCCTGTTGCTCTGGCTAGACGCATCCGTGCGTCATCTCGCGAGACGCGAGATTTGCTGTGAACGCGCAATGAGTTTTGGGGTGTATTTTTATATATACCATACTTTGTGTGAGAAATATCGCTGTAAACGACAACTTTTTAATTTTTTTTATATAAAGTTGTCAATTTACAGAGATATTTCTCTCACCCAACATGGGTATATGTAAAACTACACCCCAAAACACATTGCCCTACTTCTCCTGCGTACGGCGATACCACATGAGTGACACTTTTTTGCAGCCAAGATGCGCAAAGGGGCCCAAATTCCAATGAGTACCTTTTAGGATTTCACAGGGCATTTTTACGCATTTTTCTTCTCACGCTTTAGGGCCCCTAAAATGCCAGGTGAGTATAAATACCCCACAAGTGACTCCATTTTGGAAAGAAGACACCCCAAGGTATTCCGTGAGGGGCATGGCGAGTTCATAAAAGATTTTTTTTTTTTGCCACAAGTTAGAGGAAATTGATATTTTTTTTTTTTTGTTTTTTAGAAAGTCTCATATTCCACTAACTGAGACTAAACACAACCCACAAATGACCCCATTTCGGAAAGTAGACACCCCAAGGTATTCACTGAGGGGCATAGTGAGTCCGTGGGAGATTTTTTATTTTTTTTGCCAGAAGTTAGCAGAAATGGAAACTTTATTATTATTTTTTTTTCCTCAGAAAGTGTCATCTTCCGCTAACTTGTGAAAAAAAATGAAATCATACATGAACTCACCATGCCCCTGCGCGAATACTTTGGGGTGTCTTTTTTCTAAAATGGTGTGATTTGGGGGGTATTTATACTATCCTGGCATTCTAGCACCTGAAGAAACATGACAGGTGCTCAGAAAGTCAGAGCTGCTTCAAAATGCCGAAATTCACTTTTTTGCACCATAGTCTGTAAACGCTATAACTTTTACCCAAACCAATAAATATACACTTATTGCATTTTTTTTTTATCAAAGACATGTAGAACAATAAATTTAGAGAAAAATTTATATAGAAATGCAGTTTTTTTTTAAATGTTTACAACAAAAAGCAAAAAATTTCATTTTTTTGCAAAAATGTTGTTAAATTTTTATTAATAGCAAAAAAAGTAAAAATGTCAGCAGCAATGAAATACCACCAAATGAAAGCTCTATTAGTGAGAAGAAAAGGAGGTAAAATTCATTTGGATGGTAAGTTGTATGACGGAGCAATAAACGGTGAAAGTAGTGTAGTGCAGAATTGTAAAAAGTGGTCTGGTCATTAAGGGGGTTTAAGCTAGGGGGGGCTGAAGTGGTTAGAGTCCCGGCCAGCGCCGTATATATATGGCACTGGTCTGGCAGGGTTACAAGGGGTTTTCCATTATTTTGATCCTGATGGCCTATTGTCAGTGTAGGCCATAGGTATCAGATTGGTAGGGGAGCCAGGTGTCAGACCCCCACCATTCTGGTCCAATCAGCTGGTCTGCAGTAGCTCTGGCACCAGAACTCCACAGCTCCATCCATTGTGCTGTAGACAGAGGCGGTGACTAATCACTTCAATTGGAGCAGCTCCGACATAACCGGATCCATCCACTACACTACTAGACAGCTAGCTGCAGAATATCTGATCAGCGGGGAGCAGAGTGTCAGACCCATGGCAATCTGATGAGGATAGGCCATAAATATCAAGATACTGGAAAACCATTATAAAGAGATTGTGCAGCTTTTTGCAAGTGATGTCCTATTCTCAGGATAAGCCATGGATAACTGATTGGTGGGGTTTGACACCTTGTATTCCGCCATTCAGCTGTTCTGCAGGATCTTCAGCCCAGAGGTTTGTACCAGAACTACAGATCTCTGTTCACTATGTAGAGGACGGGGACGGTTATTGCACCACTTTCTCCTATTCAACCATCTCGGCTCACTACAGAATGAATTGAGTTATGCAGTTCAGGTCCTAGAGCTACACTAGAACCCCAACTGAGCAGATAGCGATGGCCTATCCTGACAATCGACAAATCGCTGATAAAATGCTGGAAAACCCCTTTAAAATTCAATGTTGAGTATTAACTGCAAGAAGCAAAAAAACAAATAAGAAGTATGGAGATATAGAAGTGTTCAAATTTAGGGAATATAAATGTTATTTGAGAAGCATAACTGTGTGTGATCGCCGCTCTTTTCCAAGTTTCAATTACTCTACTTCTATAATACATAGTAATACCGCCCAAAAAAGTTATTGATTTACATTCCCCATATGTCTACTTCATGTATGGATCATTTTGGGAACGCCATTTTATTTTTTGGGGACGTTACAAGGCTTAGAAGTTTAGAAGCAAATCTTGAGAATTCACTACAGAAATTTTCAAAAGCCCACTTTTTAGGGTCCAGTTCAGGTCTGGAAGTCACTTTGTAGAGGCTTACGCATGTGGAAACTTCACCCAAAAATGACCCCATTCTAGAAACTACACCCCTCAAGGTATTCAAAACTGATTTTACCAAACGTCATTAACCCTTTAGGTTTCCACAAGAGTTAATGGCAAATGGAGATAAATTTCAGAATTTCAATTTTTGTAAATTTTCCATTTTCAATTCATTTTTCCAGTAACAAAGCAAGGGTTAATAGCCAAACAAAACGTAATATTTATTCCCTCTGATTCTGCAGTTTGCACGAACTCCCCAATATGTGGTCAGTGAAACTGCTGCTATTGCCAATAACGGTGGGGGCGCAGGATGGAAAGGCACGCTGGTATGGTTTTTGGAAGGCAGATTTTGCTGGACTGGTTTTTTGACACCATGTCCTATTTGAGAGCCCCCAGATGC
>JAKVIS010006048.1:0-11072 GCA_033119425.1 Bufotes viridis
TGGCACCCTTCCTAAGTAGATACCCAGATCAGGGAGTGGCCGAATTTTTAAAGCTAGGTTTTACGGTCGATTTTCGGATACCGTCGGCGCCGTTGCCGGTCTCGGTTGTTAAAAGAAATTTACGTTCAGCATTACAGCACCCGGAGGTGGTGACTCGGAAGTTGGAGAAGGGGGTCGCATTGGGTCGCATGTCCGGCCCGTTTCATACACCGCCTTTTCCGAATCTGAGGGTATCACCACTGGGATTGGTTCCAAAAAAGGAGCCGAACTCATTTCGGCTTATTCATCACCTATCCTATCCAAAGGGAGCGTCGGTCAATGATGGTATTGATCCGCAACTTTGTTCGGTGATATACACTTCATTTGACGCGGCTGTGGCCTGGGTTCGGCGGTTTGGGCCTGGGACGTTGCTGGCAAAAACTGATATTGAGGCGGCGTTTCGCTTGTTACCAGTCCATCCAGATAGTTTACACCTGTTGGGGTGCTTCTGGGGGGAGGGTTATTTTGTGGATAGGTGTTTGCCAATGGGTTGCTCAGTGTCTTGTGCGTATTTTGAGCGTTTTAGTTCGTTTTTAGAGTGGGTAGTTATTGACGTGTCAGGTTGTTCATCCATCATCCATTACCTGGACGATTTCCTATGTGTGGGCCCACCAGGCTCCAGGGTTTGTGCTTTGCTATTAAGCACGTTAAGGTCTGTTTTCAATTCCTTCGGGGTACCGTTAGCGGAGGACAAGACGATGGGCCCGACTACGGAGCTGAGCTTTCTGGGTATCGTTATTAACACCCAGACATTGGAATGTCGCCTGCCCGACGACAAACTAGCGGATTTGAAGATGGCAGTAAAGAAGGTGCTGGAATCGCAAAAAATTCGTCTGAAAGACTTACAATCGCTGCTGGGAAAGCTCAACTTCGCTTGTCGAATCATGCCCATGGGTAGAATTTTTTGTCGCCGATTGGCGGGGGCTACGGCAGGTGTAAAGGCCCCGCACCATTTTATTTGGCTAGGTAAGGAGTTAAAAAGGGACTTGCCGGTGTGGGCCGAATTTTTACAGCACTATAACGGTAGATCGCTGGTTTTGAGTGATGTGGTGGAGGACTTTGACTATGACTTGTATACGGATGCAGCGGGGAGTTCGGGATTTGGTGCATATTGTCACGGTCAATGGTGCGCAGGTAGTTGGCCAGAGTTGTGGGTTCGGCGGGGATGGGTAAGGAATTTGGCGCTCTTGGAGCTGTTCCCAATTGTATTGGCGCTGGTGTTATGGGGTGACAATTTTAGAGACAAGAAATTGCGCATTCACTGTGACAATCTCGGAGTAGTTGAGGCCATCAATGGTATGTCAGCTTCCTCCCCTCCTGTGGTTCTTTTGTTGCAGCACCTCGTGCTTCGTTGTTTGACATTGAATATTTGGTTGATTGCTGTACACGTGCCAGGGGTCACTAACGGTATTGCGGATGCCCTTTCTCGTTCGCAGTTTCAGCGATTTCGCCAGTTGGCGCCGGAGGCGGATCCAGAAGGACTGGATTGTCCGGAGTCCATGTGGGAGATGCTGGAGGTGTCATAGGTCGGTTGCTGCGGGAGTCGATGAGCGGGGACCTGGGTATCGTACGGTAAAGCCTGGCAGGAGTGGCAGTCCTGGTGTTTGGATTTGGGGGCCCAGTTGAACGATGGTGAGGTCCCGCTGTTACTGTTCCTGGGACATGTGAAAGAGGCGGGTTGGTCAGTGGCACGCATCAATAAGTGGATCGCGGGAGTGGCATTTGGATTTAAACTTAGGCAATGGCCGGATGTGACTAAAGCGTTCCTGGTCCGGCAGGTATTGAGAGGTTGGAGGCGGGGTTCCCGATCAGTTGATAGGCGGAGGCCAGTTTCGTTTTCACTCTTGTTGCAGGTTGCTACGGTGCTTGGGGGGGTTTGTGTTTCTGTGTGGGAGTTGCGGTTATTTCGTTTAGCATTCTCTTTGGCCTTTTTTGGTGCATTCCGGTTGGGTGAGCTGGTTTGCAGTAGTGTACGGGCGATTGGCGGGGGGTTGTTGTCCGAGGATGTCTGCTTATTACAGGATAGATTAGTTATCAAGATTCGCAGATCAAAAACGGATATGGCAGGAAAAGGGACTTACGTTCGATTGTATCAGGTGCCAGGGTGTGGCCTTTGCCCCGTCGCGTGCTTGCGGGAGTATTGGCAGGACAGGTGCCCCCTAGGTGGGCCGTTATTGGTGCATGAAGACGGGTCTTACCTGTCGCGCTTCCAGTTTATAGCCGTTTTCAAACGCTGCATACTCAAGTTGGGCATGGCAGCTGATGGTTTTACGGGTCATTCATTTCGCATTGGGGCAGCAACGGAGGCAGCCAGGGCAGGCTTGAGTGTAGAGGTTATCAAGAAAATAGGCAGGTGGGAATCGGTGCGTTTTCGTTCCTATATTAGGTTGGGCTCTCTTTGAAGGTAGGGGGACAGTCGATTTTGCCAGTTATCCCATGTTTTGTTTTCTTTTTCAGGTGATAACCCGGCCTTGGTCTGGCTGCTCGGCCACTCGTTCGTTTTTTGGGGGGCGCTTCGGGCGGACGTGCGCCCGGACGGTCGACAGCTGGGGTTTTCCAGGGATGTTGCGGAGATCCGCTGGATTGGGGTAAGAGGCATGCTGTGGGAAGGTGTGTTGCGGGAAATTCACAGGTATGTCAGGTTGACGAGGCCGCCGGACGTATTAGTCCTGCATGTTGGAGGAAACGACCTTGGAGTTCGGCCGGTGCGTGAACTGATCCGGGATATCAAATTTGATTGTTTACGGATATGGTCGTTGTTCCCGGGAACAATCACTGTGTGGTCGGATATTGTTCCACGGACGGTGTGGCGCGGTGCTCGATCGGTAGAGAGGCTCAATAAGGCGCGGATCAAGGTCAACAGGGCGGTAGGGAAGTTTATGGCGCGAAACGGGGCGGTAGTGGTGCGGCATTTGGAATTAGAGAAAGGGGAAGGAGCATTTTGGAGGGCTGATGGCATTCATCTTAATGCCATTGGTATTGACCTGTGGACTTTGGGGCTGCAAGATGGTGTTGAGCGTGGGCTTAGGTTGTGGAGGGACGCGCAAGCCTAAGTGGAGGTCAGGTTGCACGTCGGTGGCGGGGGGAGGTCCTCGAAGTTGGTGGCATTGATGCTTTTGGAGGATGGGAGGGCCCCAATGGCGGGGGCTGGACTCCCAGATTTTTGGCATAATTGGGTTAAGTGGAGAAGGCGTCCGGCAACTGGTCTCCGAGCTGGTGTTTCACGGCTGGAGGCAGGACGGAGGTGCCCGGCTGGGCAAGGGGCATTCATAAAGTTGGGGCTTCGGGGACCTTCCCCGTCAGGGGGGAACAGAAGGTTGTATGCAAGGTTATTTAATGTTATTTATGCGTTATTTATGTTATGTATGTAATATTTGTTAATAAACGGCTGCTGTGGCCATTTAATCCGAATCCAGGTCTCCGTGTATTCTTGGGCGTAAGGTAAGAAAAGGTGTTATAGGAGGGAAGGTGGTGGTTGATAGGGAGAGAGGGAGTGGGGGAGGGTGTTACATGCCCCGGATGAATAGACAATAACCTGATCAAGGGAGGCCGTACTGGCCACCATGTAAGGGGAGGCCGACATGACAGGTTTTGGCTGCAGTAGGAAAGGCAGGGAGGATAGGGTTAAAGAAATCATGGGAGTGAGTGTGAGGGAGGCGGTGGCTGATTGAAAGGGGGTTGGCATTAAAAAAAAAAGGCGGGCTGGGAGGTTATTTAAGGTAGGGGTCAAGAAAGGGCCAGCTTATCTGGACGTTGGCCAGCCATCTCCCGCCCACCCGCCCTGTAGGTTCTTTATATAAAAAAAAAAAAAAAAAAGTTGGGACAAAACTCTGGTTTAGGTCACTATTAACATAGAGGGTCGTCTCTGCCAAGGTACTGTCGCGGCAGTCGTGGCGGGGGGAGGTCCTCGAAGTTGGTGGCATTGATGCTTTTGGAGGATGGGAGGGCCCCAATGGCGGGGGCTGGACTCCCAGGTTTTTGGTATAATTGGGTTAATTTCCTCCACACTGCCTCTATATAGTAATTTCTCCCACAATGCTCCCATATAATAATTTCCCCCACACTGCCCCCATATCACAATTTCCCCCACACTGCCCCTATATATTAATTTCCCCCACACTGCCCCATATAGTAATTTCCCCCACACTGCCCCATATAGTAATTTCCGACACACTGCCCCCATATAGTAATTTCCCCCACACTGCCCCTATATAGTAATTTCCCTCATACTGCCCCTATATAGTAATTATTCCCACACTGCCCCCATATAGTAATTTCCCCCACACTGCCCCCATATAGTAAATTCCCTCACACTGCCCCATATAGTAATTTCCCCCACACTGCCCCCATATAGTAAATTCCCTCACACTGCCCCATATAGTAATTTCCCCACACTGCCCCATATAGTAATTTCCCACACTGCCCCCATATAGTAATTTCCCCACACTGCCCCATATAGTAATTTCCCCACACTGCCCCCATATAGTAATTTCCCCACACTGCCCCATATAGTAATTTCCCTCACACTGCCCCCATATAGTAATTTCCCCCACACTGCCCCATATAGTAATTTCCCTCACACTGCCCCTATATAGTAATTATTCCCACAACATTAATTTTCCCCCACAACTGCCATCCATTAATTAAGTTGCCCCCACACTTTCATCTATTAATTTGCTCCCATACTGCTATCCATTAATTAATTTGCCCCCACACTGCCATCCATTAATTAATTTGCCCCCATACTGCCATCCATTAATTAATTTGCCCCCACACTGCCATCCATTAATTAACTTGCCCCCACAACTGTCATCCATTAATTTTCTCCCATACTGCCATCCATTAATTAATTTGCCCCCACAACTGCCATCCATTAGATAATTTGCCCCCATACTACCATATATTAATTAATTTCCCCCCACAACTGCCATCCATTAATTTATTTGCCCCCATGGAAACATGCCCCACTGTCCCTTAATGTCTCCCTTCCTCCCCAAGTTATCGCACACACACACAAAAAAAAAAAGCTAATACTTACCTGTATGCTGAATGGTGTGGCAGGCGCGCGTACATCGAAGCATGCGTGCCCCTATACAGGCGCACAATGACGTCAGCGCGCATAGGCCTGAAGCCTATGACGGTGATAGGTGGCGGGGAAGGTAACTATACGCTCCCATGCCCCGTCGCAGTATGTGGGCGTTCGGGTTGGCGCCGGGCCTCCTAGCGATGCCGGGCCCGTGCAACCGACCCAAACGCCCCAATTATAATCCGCCATTGAGCACAACTGTAATAATGGCAGTTGGCAGCCACCAGCTTACAGCGCACCCTGTTTTGTACCTCATTTGAACTGCACGTAAGGCTCCTCGTCCCCGCTGCAGGCTCCGGACCCGCTTTCCTGCACTGTCTCATTCGGCGACAGCTTTAGTTGCATCTTGTAGGAGCTGTACACGTCCTGGTTCTTTAAGGGTTCGTGCACGCCCCTGATTTCGCCCTTTCTCCAATCCCAGCCAGGCACCACCTATGCTTCCCCCATCCTGCAATGCCGGAGCAATATTGTAGTTTTCTACGGCGAAGGTTCCAGCTAGTTCCTGCATTGATATCCTGTTACCGACCTCCGCCTGTATCCTGACCTCGTCTCTGTTTGATGCTCCTGTACCTCGCTGCTCTCAAGTATACGACCCGGACTGTCGAGCATGCCTCTGTCTGCTGTGCAGATCATCACACCTCCTGCACCTGGGCTTCTCAGCTCTACTGTTCTAACAGCTTCAGCTCTGCTTAACCACTTACTCAGCTCTGCTTCATCCAGCTAAAGCTTGCTCAATCTGCCTGTTTCCCCGGTGCTTGCATCGGGGCCTTCTGGCCAGTCCGGCCAGCTGCCACTTAACCGGGACCACTCTTACGGTGGCGACTTGGTGTCTACCCTGCAGCTGAGACCAGCTTCCGCATCCAGGAGTGGGAATAAGGGTGAAGACCAGGGGGGCACTTAGATTCCGCTCCCAAGTTTGGCCCAAAGTCAAACCGGTAAGTGGCACAGCGGGTCCACACACGTTGAATCGTTACAGCAACAATGGCTGTATGACAATGTAAATTCACCGCAGAACGGCTAATGACATGTACTTATTTTTCCCGTTAATACACCTCAACAATGGCTGTATAACAAAGTCGGTTCTCTGCAGATCGGCTAATAAGATGTATTCTTTTTCCTATTAATACACCCCAAAAAATAAATAGAACAATCACAATTCACCGCAGAATGGCTAACAGGACGTACATATCTATCCTATAACTACACCCTGTAAATGGCTGTAGTACAATGGAACGTCACCGCTGAACGGCAAATATAGTTTTCTTTTGCCACTAATACACGCCAAAAAGAGCTGTATTCACTTCACCACAAAACGGCTAATAAGCCCTTTTTTCACAAATTATACAAGCCAAAAAAAAAATGCTTTAGAACATATAACTGCACCGCTGAACAGCAAATAAGACGTAGAAATATTTCCTTGTGATAAACCCTGTTAATGGCGGTATCAAACAGCACTTGCACCTCAATAACAAGAACGGTTTGCTGGAATTGCCGAGCTACATAATGGCAACTTGGATCCGCAGTCAGTGCAGCAAGGTGTAATAGGATTGTTCCTATTCCCCAGGCTGTAACCTCCCCGACTGAACCCTGTTCTACACAAATGCTGTGGAATGATTCCTCCCTATCCTTTCCCTACACCTTGAATAATCGCCTACATATAATTGCCCACAAAATATGGCTCTCAGACTATGGAGACACTAAAACATGATTTTTTTTTTTTTTTTTTCTGAAATGCTGTTATTGTGTTAAAGTAAAATAAATTTAAAAAAGTATACATATTGTGTATCAATGCGTCTGTAAAAACCTGCTATAAAATAATATTACATGATCTAACCTCTCAGGTAAATACTGTAATTTTTTTTTAATAAAAACAGTGTCAAAAAAATATTTTTTGTCACCTCACATCACAAAAAGTGTAATAGCAAGCGATCAAAAAGTAATATGCCTCCCAAAATAGTGTCCATCAAACCGTCTTCTCATCCCACAAAAAATGATACCCTACATAAGACACAATAGATAGAAACACAGCACAAGCTTAAATTCTTGATTGCTTAGTAAAGTTTTATTTCATTCCAACAGTGGCAATACGTGTGTAAACGTTTTCGACCCGTAGGTCTTCTTCAGACACTGCGATAAAATATAATAATCATGTTGAAATAATCAAAATGAAATAATCAAAATTGAAATAATCAAAATTACGTGATCATCAATGTCGACAAATGTAATCAAAAATAGGCTCAAATACAAGATTCTGGTTTTGCCAGGGTTACAACATTATGCAATCAGGGAAATTCATATGATAATATATAACGATTCAATGAAACTAGTAAAGATGAAGGAATAGTGTGGCGAAACCAAACTCGCCACTGAGTTTTGGAGGGGACAGATTGCCAGCCTCTTGCCCCAGGATTATGGCCCCTCTCATCAGCCCACGCTAAACTTAAACCCCATGGCGATTTGACTGTGTTTGTGGCATCTGAGCGCTGTTTGGATATATTGAGCGCTCAGATCCAAGCCATCTGGGGATATGTTGCATGTATATGTTTTATGTAGTAATTGTAACATTGTGTAATTTTATGTCCTTTTGCAACCATGTGCTCAATGGAGTCTGCCTCTATCCCTGGATATAATTGGATTATTTTCCCCATTGTCTCCAGGAGAGAGGGCTCTGTAAAACCAGTTTGAACCAGAAAAGCCATGCTTCATTTGGTCAAATAGGACTTTCCCTTAACTTGTTAACCCCTGGTCTGATTCGTGTCATTTTTTAATATGTTGTTAACCTGAATGGATTCATTGTGAATATGTAGTTTTTAAGTGAATAGTGATGTCTGTCCTATTGTCCCCACGTGTGTATTGGCGATTTCCCTTTGTCCTGAGAGATAATTGAATGACTCCTCGATTGTCTCCAGGACAGAAGACATTGTGTATTCTCCTGCCTGTGATGATTACATTAACCTGTGTAGGGTAATTGTATCACAGGCAGAGGGGAGGGATATGCTGGGGGTGTCTGTATTGTCCCATTGTGTGTGATTGGCTGCTGTATCTCCTGTGTCGCAGTCTTCCTTCTGGTCCCCTAGGGGAGTGTCCACCAGGTGGGAGACCTGCATAAATACCGGGCAGGTAGCCCTCAATAAAGTTAGAATTCCTGTTTAACCATTAATACGGAGCCTCGTCTCGTACTTGGGGGGAATTGCTACGTCAGAACGTTCTCTTGCCTGTTCCAGGAAAGGAGGACTTCGTATGGTTCCAGTTCGGTGGATTCCAGCGGTTGTGGGTTGCTGTGCTCTTCTCCAGGGGAATCGCCCGAACGGTATTAACCCTCACTATACCGGGTTATACCGTAACAAATAGAGTCCATGATTTTACAATTAATCAACCGTCAAGTCCATGGTCCGGTTTGAAGGATTAGTCCATTTAGTAATACTATAAATTTCATAGATCACAGGTAGACCAGGTATTATTATGCAGAGTATGGATTTCAGAGAGTATTGACCAGAAAAGAAGGGCAGCCATGACTATAGAAAAATGCATAAGCATATTCATTGTATGGAAACCAACATATTCTTACCTATGCTGATCGTTGGAAACAAGACATAAACAGGATAAACTTTTTGTCATAGGGAAATGCGCATGGTTTGCGCTGATCGAGTAGCATGTCTGCTGCTGTGCGCAGCCCCCTTCCTAAGTGTGGGGTTGCGCAGTTGTTTTCGTAGCGGCAGGAGGTTGGTGCCGTGCTTCCGGACGCCATGCGTTCCACCAGCCGGAAGTGCGTCAGCCGGTGGAACGCAAGAGACCGGAAGTTGCGTTCCATAGCGCTGTTTGCGTTCCATAGGTATCTTAGATAATAGAAAATTAGTCTGGCAAGCATGAACAGATGGTGAAGACTTCATTTAAACTTCATTTATCATATAGAGGATTAATTCATCCATCTCATTTGTTATTTGTAACCCAAAGAAAATATTAAATATGTGAAAGATGCAAAAAAATGGCTATACTGGGGATTCTTAATAATGACTCTAAGCTATATCTATCTACTGGAGGTACTTACTACTTGAAGGGGTATCGATAGGATTTTTATAGAAATGAATCAAGAAGCCTATGGGAAGGAAACAAATATATATTAGGATGAAACAATATACTAAAGCGTAGATATTCGGATAATTTACTAAATTAGACATTGGACTTCATAATCTCTGTTCATTCCTTTTGGATGTAGTGTATCAAGGGTATAGATCCAGAATGCCTCGCGTAACTTCAATTGCTTAATTCTATCCCCTCCTCTATGTGGTGGTGGTACAGACTCAATAACTTGGAACCGTAATTGTGGAATAGTATGTCTGTGAGCGTGAAAGTGTGCTGGTATGGGTAACAGTAATTTGTTTCGGCGAATGTTGGATTTGTGTTGACAAATTCTATCACGGATTTTTTGAGAGGTTTCTCCTACATATGCTAGGCCACATGGACACTTGATAATATAAATGACATAGTCTGAGTCGCATGTAAAAAAGTCCTTAATTTTGATTGCCTCTCCTGTTTGGTGATGAGTAATGATTGGGCCTCTTTGAATGTGGGAGCACTGGGAACAATGATAGCATGGAAATGTTCCTTGTTTAGGAGTCTGTAGAAAGAGTTGTTTGGGTATAGTGGTACTTGGACCAATGTCTGCTCTGACTAAATGATTTTTTATGTTTTTTGGACGGCGGTTACATGGCAAAATTGGGTTCTTAAATTTTTTCACATTAGGATAATCCTTACGGAGGAGGGGCAGTGGTTGCGTAAAATGTTGAGGATTTTTTTGGTAGTCGGATGATATGTATGTACAAACGGGATTCTCTCTTTCTTGTCAGGTTTTGGTACAGTTGTCTGTCTATTGTGAGGAAGTAATGTGGTTTTTAGTGTACTTAAAGGATAGCCTCGTTCTTTAAATCTATTCAACATTTCTTCTTGTCTGATTCTCTTTGTTAAGGGGTTGTCGACAATAGTGTCGATTCTTTTCAGTTGTGAGACGGGAAGTGATTTAACTGTCGCTGGTGGATGGAAACTGGAGTAATGTAGGAGGTTGTTTCTATCAGTGGGTTTGTGGTAAAGATCAGTGGTTAGTTTGCCTGAAAGGTCCTTAGTAACCAATGTGTCCAGAAATGAAATGGAGAAGTGATCGAAGTGGATGGTGAACTGAAGTTCCGGCCAAATGGAGTTAAGGTACGTATGGAATGTGAGTAATGAGTCTTTTGGGCCCTGCCAGATACAGAAGATATCGTCGATATATCTTTTCCAAATAGTACAATGAGTTTGGTATAGTGGATTAGTGTAGACAAATGTTCCTTCGAAATCGGCCATGAAGGCGTTTGCATTGAATTGCCATCTTGGATTCTGCTATTTTTCCAGTGTACTTAGTGCAGGGAGAGACAATAGCAGGTGCTAGGGACAGTGCTAGGAAAGAGTTTATTGTGCTGAAAAAAACGATTTAAAAGTTCAGGGAAATATTATTCAAGGTGTAAGGAAAGGATAGGGAGGAATCATTCTACAACATTTATGTAGAACAGGGTTCAGTAGGGGAGGTTACAGCCTGGGTAATAGGAACAATCCTATTACACCTTGCTGCACTGACTGCGGATCCAAGTTGCCATTATACAGCTCGGTAATTCCAGCAAACCGTTCTTGTTATTGGGGTGCAAGTGCTGTTTGATACCACCATTAACAGGGTTTATTACAAGGATGTATTTATTAATTCCTTAATTCCTGCACTGGAGCATGATAGGAAGATGCGCGAGTACAAGCGCACACTGGTAGACGTGCTCCTGAGGGCATTCCCAACTGACACGGGGGACAAGTGGAAGCACAAGGCGAAGGCAGAGGAGGAGGAGGAGCAAGAGGTCGCCAACACAGCTGTGTCATGGCCGGCTCCTCAGAAGGCAGGGTTAGCATGGCCGACATGTGGAAAACTTTT